>PVIH01015203.1:0-14032 GCA_004025045.1 Sigmodon hispidus
CTGAGTTTGTGAGACTTCGCTCAGGAGGATATTCTCCAAATCCATCCATTTGCCTGTGAATTTTAGGATATTATTTTTCCTTACTGCTGCGTAGTATTCCATTGTGTAGATGTACCACAGTTTGTTAATCCATTCTTCAGTTGAGGGACATCTAGGTTGTTTCCAGGTTCTTGCTATTACAAATAATGCTGCTATGAACTATTGGCTCCACCTTTCTTTGTCTTTATCTCTGCTTGGATTTTCTGCCTGCTTCTAAACTTCCTTGCCATAGACCAAAACATCTTATTAACAAATGATAATAAAGTATATTCACAGTGCACAGACAGACATCCCATATCAGAAATGTTTTTCTATGTTGACTTAAACTCACTCTCCACTCTACTTGCTCAGCTGTGGAAAATTCCTTCTCAATCACATTTTATAAGCACCACTTTCCTTCTTCAAATCACTGAGTCCTAGGCTAGGACATTTGGATATAAGTACATTTATCTTGACTGTACTTGGATCTCCAAGTTCATGGGCTTTTTAGAAGCAAATCTCTGATGTTCTGTTTCCAGTTTGGGCATAAAAATCTTTGCCCTGGTGAAAATATTTTTATATTTTTTCTCATTTAAGCCTTTGTGGCATCTTCAAGCTGATTGGGAAACCATGGGCTAATCTCCCTGCTTTTGTACCTGAAATGTCCCCATTCACTACCTTCTAAACCAAAGGCAGGAGTCTCTGATTTCTCATTTCTATGATGGTATAGATTTTAGGGAATCATGGAGGTTTCTTCCTTTACCTCTAGGATTCAAAAATCTTAAAGCATGAACCTCCAATGTCAAAATACAATGAGGTCTGTCTTTATGGCCATGAATGATGCTTCTAAACTATTTATCAGTATAAGAAGCAACAGGTTTCCTTGGGGGCAATTTTGTGCATATTTATTTTTGGTTAATTCTCCTCTACGCACTCCTCTGTCTCATCTACCTGAACCACACCCTTGTCCCTGTTGTACCCCTTTGCCCCAGTATTTCCCCCTCCATTTTTGTATGACATGTGTTTTGTATCACTACTTTCTTCACCCATACATATCTTTTATCCCCTGTCAAGGGATCCTTTATAGTTTCTAGGCATCTATCCAAACTTATTCCCACATCAATGCATGCGTAACAATTAGAATGCAAGATTTACATACGTGTGACCATGTGCCATTTGCCTTTCTGATCTTGGGTTATGTCACCTAGTATATTTTATTGTTCCATTCATGTTTCTGCAAGTTTCAGAATTTCATTTTTCTTTGTGGCTGAATACAATTCTATTGGTTACCTGTGCTACATGTTCACTATTCATTGGTCAGTTGATGGCCACTAGGCTGTTTTCATATTCTTACTATTGTAAAAAGAGTAGCAATAAACATGTATGTGCAAGTGTGTATGTGATGGATATAGAATCCTCTGGATATATGCCTAGGATTGGGACAGCTGGGGCATAGTGAGCTACAGGTTTAGACTTCCACACTGATTCCCATAGTGGCTGTACCAGTTCACACTCCCAATAATAGTGACTATAGGTTCCTCTTTCCCGACATCGTTGCCAACATTTGTTATAATTTGTTTTCAAATAATAGCTATTTTGACTGGAATGAGAAAGGATTTCAAAGTAATTTTCTGATGACTAAGTATTCTGAATATTTAAATACTTTTTTGGGCATTTGCATTTCTTTTTTTTTAGGTTTATTGACATATTTATTGATTGGCAGGTTTGTTTTGGGTAATTTACTTTTTGTGGCTCTTTATATAATCTAGATATTAAACTACAGGATGATGTGTCACAGAACTAGAAAGAAATTAAAATTCTTTTTTTTGTTTTTCTCATTTATTAATTGATAAATAAATAAATTAGGACCCAATATTTCCTTTTCTCACATAAAACATTTTAATTGACATAAAATAATTTTAAACTTTTTGTATATTGTATGGCATTGCAATATGTATAACATGTAATGGAAAATTTGGGATAATTGGCATATTATTATCTTGTTCATACAGTTCTCAATTTGTGTGTGTGTGCATGTGTATGTGTGTGTTTGTGTGTGTCTGTACAGTAGATGGAACATTGACAGTTTTTCTCTAGTTTAAGGGGGAGTCAATGAAATTAAAATTCTTATGGAAATGCAAAATAACACTGGTAGTTAAAGCAATCCCAAGTAGAAAGAACACAGCAAGAGCTAACTCTTCCACTTTCTGAATTCGGATCATCTATAGTGACTAAGGGAATACCACTGACACAAAACACACTGTAGGCCAACGGAACATAAAAAAGGAACCATAGGTAAGCTCACACAGAAATGGACACATATTTTTGACACATTCTCAGAAACATGCACTAGAAAAATACAGCCTATACAATAAACAGTCCATCTTGTTGTTGTGTGGCTTCCAGCTTTTAGGAACTAAGAAAACACCTGTTTCTTAACTCTTCAATCTGCATATGGCTTTTAGTTTTCTAATACAGTCCAATAAAGTCTCTCTTATAATCATATATATTCTATTATCTCTGTTTCTCTAGACAATCTCAGCTAATACTAATTAAGAAACAGGTTAAATGAAGATTTAGAAACACATCTAAGAGTATGGTGTTTATTAGTCTCACATTGTCTAACTTTGTGGTTATAATATCTAAAAGAGCAGATGTAGTCATTCAAATTTGTGTTGAATATTAACTGAAGGTCTTTAAAAAACTTAAAGTATGGTTAAGAAAACAGTCTTCCCTCCTGTTTGATTTTTCAAGAAGCTCTAATTACATGCTGTATAGTTTACACTGTCCTCAGACTCACAATACTGCTTTTACACTTCAAAACACTGGGATTGTAGCAGTGAATCACCATGCTTAGTCAAGAAAGCAACATTGAAATGTTATGGACCATCAAGAAAATGATGAAAGGCTAAAGCCTAAAGAGGTTGCTTCACTAATTCACAGATGAAACTGTGAGGGTGAAGACTGGGCTGGCAATGAACTTGGCTGGTAAAGTGTTTGCCTCATGTCCTAATTATTTTTTTTTCTATTGTTGGGATAAAACACCATGACAAGACATCTTATAGAATAAAACATTTATTTGATATTTATGGTTCCAGAAGGTTAGTAGAGGCATGGTGGGTAGAGGCAGTGAGCTGCAGGCATGAGGACTCTAACCAAAGCTAAGGGCTTACATCTCAGAACACAAGCAAGAAGTACAGGGTACACATCAGGAATGGCACACAGCTTTTTAACTCTCAAAGCCTGCCTCTAGTGACATGCTTTGTCTAGCAAAATTACACTACCTAACCATCCTGAACAATGTGCGTTCAACTGGTGACTAAGAATTCAAATATCCAAGACACAGAGAACATCTTATACAAATCACTGTACGCAAACATGCACCAAGTCCTCAGTACTTCATAAACCCAGCATGGAGGCTCACTCCTGTAATTCTAGAAATCAAGGAGCATAGGTAGAAGGACTAGGAACTCAAGGGCATCCTTAGCTACACAGTAAAATGAAGACCAATCTGGCATGTTGAGAAGAGACAAAGATGACAGCAAGCTTCAATATCCATTCTTTCTATTCCCTGGCTGATTCATAAATGACTTTAAATTTCTCCTCCAATAATTATCATACAAGTGACTGCAGGAAGCAGTTAAAATCCACCAATCTGGGCATCATACTCTCAGATGAATCTATCATAGTCATTACTGATATAAGCATCTTCCTAGTAGAGTTTAGGGTCAACTAGACAATGGCATAAACCCTTTGTAGTGTTGACTGAAATTAAATTTAGTGGGTATGTTTTAGGTAACTTTATGAGTTTTATGTTATCAAGATTATCTTATTAGAATATGATTTTTAAGATCTTTCCAATTTCTCCTCTCTCCTTTTAAATGAGCTTCAATAACATTAAAAGTTCTCATTATACCTAGAAACAACCTAGTTGCCCCTCAACTGAGGAATGGATTAACAAGCTGTGGTACATCTAGACAATGGAGTACTACTCAGCAGTAAGAAACAATAATATTCTATAATTTGCAGGCAAATGGATGGATATGGAGAATATCCTCATGAGTGAGGTTTCACAATCCCAGAAAGATAAGCAGAGGATGTATTCATTCATTAGTGGACTTTAAACAAAAAGCAAGGCATGTCCAAGCTGCAAACAAACACTGAACAGCTTGGGACCTGAAGCAACTTGAACTGGCACTTTGGAGCCCATTCCCTCCAGAGGAACACTCGAGCCAGTCTTGATGTGGGGATGAGGAAAATGGATTTGCCTGGAGTGGATGCTGAACTAAGCCACGTTGGGACCTTGGGACCTCCTGTCCTTGCTGGGGAGGGGATAAGGAGATGGGGGGGAAGAGTGACTTGTAGGGGCGGAAGGGGAAGAGCATTTGAACAAGGGGATATATGGATAAAAAATAAGACTTTATTAATAATAAAAAAATAAGAAAAAAGTTCTGTTTATAGCAAACTTGCCCATATTTTATAAGGTTTATCTCTGTACATTTATATTAATGATTTCTATTATAAATGGGCTTATTCCATAGTGTTATTTAACTTGTTATTGCTAATATTAAACACTATACATTTGTTGCATTTATTTCATATTTGGTCATTTAATGATAGTAGATTTTGTGGATTTCCACAACTTTTACTGTTTCTAGATAGGTTTTCTAGATAGAGAAAATATATCACATGGCATTTGTAAGTAATAATAATTTTTAAAGCATAACTTCATCACCTCATGCCTCAAAACGGTGACTGGAAATGAAATGTTAAATACAACAATAGTTTAAAGCCTTAAACTTTAATAGCAAGTGTTATAGATCTGATGGAACTCAATCAGTTGATGATGTCATACTCAGTTTATTGCTTTGGATTAGATGTGTTGAACCAAAGGACTATAGTTGTGGTCATGAAATTATAATTCTAAGGCTACTTACTCCTTTGAATTAAAAACTTCAAATGGGTCATGACTAAATTCCACAGTACACCAATGTCTTCACAGGGAAAGACTTCAGTATCTAAAGCATCAGTGAATGAAACATGTTTGAATGGCTTATTTAGAGGGCCTTTGGCTCCTGAAGATGCAGCCCTGCTACATTTGAGAATGTCTCCTTTGAGAGAACAGCATGCTGAGAAGTTTACACTATCAAAGCAGCAGTAAATACATCATAGAATTGTCATTAAGGAGGGTTAGAAGTTTATTTGCAGTGTGTCCTTATTTCAAGCTTGGGTGTATGATTCATATGGTCCACTTTTATTTCTTGCCATGTACTCCATAAAATGACATCATCAAAGACCATCTGAGAATAATTAGGATTGTGTCACTACTTGGATTCTAAAAGGGAACAAATAGGCACATTGGCAGGAAATGCAATTGGAGGTAGTGCTGGGGAAACATTGGAAGATACAGTTCTTTAGAGAGCACCTGAAGGGGAGCCATGTGCTCCAAGGGAGGATGCTAGAGAATTGAGCCCACTAGGGAGTATTAATTCTTGCCAGGAAATGAAGCAGGTGTTCAGACTTTTTTAAAAAGTTGATTGTTAAGCTGGGGCTGGGATTTAAATTCCACAGTACAGAGGAAGAAGATTTCATAACTTCTCAGGTCAAAAATCCCTAAGCTAATGTGAAAGGGATAACTGGAACACTTTTGGCTGATTGGTATCTGCCTTTATTTTGCCAAGGACACACTTTAGTGGTAATCCTGTACTATTGCAAACCTCAGGAATCCTTACACTAGGGATTCTAGCTCCTTAATTTTTTTCTCTGGCTTGAGATGGTATCTGCTGAATAGGTTAGTGACAATTGAGAACAGAGCAATGGCTGTTAGTCTACACACTATAGTCTCTTTAAGAATAGTGAAAAGGACACCTCTGAGAGAAAGTGACATTCTAAAGTTAAGATCAAAGGATGGAAAAACCGATAGAACAAATAAATGTGAAGAAAGAAGATAAGGAACAAGAAGACATTGAACTGAATGAATGAAACTATGTGGAGTACAAGCTTATGCTGTTTCCCACCAACCAGGTGTTCCCAAGTATTGAGGTGGTGTTTTGTAAAATTTTCTTTCCTGATCCACAAGTTCAAATGTATGCCTTGCTCAGGGGTGAACAACAGAATTTGTTGAGTAGATAGTGTACTCCATGCTCTTGGCAAATATTTTTACCAATTCTTTTGTGAGAAGTGCTGTGGTTTGAATGCCTCCCCAGCCCAAGTTCACTGTAGGAAACTGTGGTGGTTTGAATGACAGTACCTACTATAGCCTTCAGTATTTGAATATGTAGTTCCCAGCTGGCTGTAGCTGAGGAGTTATAGATGGTACAGCCATGTGAAGAAGAGGAGTGTCACTGGGACAGGCTTTGAGATTAAAATGTCTTTTCTACTTCCAATTTGGTTTCTCTGCTTTGTTCTTGAGGTATGAGCTTTTAGTTTTGGCTCTTGATGCCATGCCTTTGGGCTAACATCATGCTCTTCCCACCATTACAGGCCTCCTTTTGTGAGCTGCCTTGGCCATGGCATTTTATTCCATCAACAGGAAAGTAACTAAGACAGGCACTCACTGTCCAGAGTCCCTATTTGATGATGGAGCCTAAGGAGAGGTGATGAGGCTATGAAGGCTCTGCACTCATGAATGGATTGTCCTTACTGAGAGAGTGAGTTAGATATCAGGAGAGTAGTTGTCTCTTCTTGCCTCTCTGTCTCAGTCACATTCATTTTCCTACCCACTGTATTATGTCAGCCAGTAGCTCTTACCAATGCCTGCATCATGTTTATAGAAGGCTTCCCAAATTCTAGAACTTGCCAGCCTTTTAAGTCTTATATTTTCAGTGATACATATTGAATCTAGAACTTTGCACTTGCTGCATAAGTGTTCTAGCTATAAGATACATTTCTAACCATTCCAATCACTTCTTTGTGTATTAACAACTGTGTGGTGTTCTGACATAGGAAAAGAAAATGACTACTCTCCAGATAATACAGATGACAAAAGAAGAGGAATTATATTTGAATAAAACCTCAAAACCCTTGTTATCTATAATGTTAAAGTTAGTATCTTCTGGTAGACCAATCGTTTAGGTTATTTGCATATATTGGCAAAATTTAAATCAAATGAAAATTTACATAGTGATATCTGATACTCCATAATAAGGATTTATCTTTTCTGAGGGCTCTTTTTTTTTTTGCAGTAATAATGATTATATAGTATTACTTATACAATATGACCAAAATGAATTTGTTATAACTATTATTTAAGTTTTGATTAATACAAAACTTAATGTGTAAGTCTTCATTTCCAGAGAATTAAGAAATGTCTGATTGGCGGGTGGCGTGAAAAGCGATGGGTACCGTTGCAATGCTGCGTGCTGTGCGGGCTCTGAGGCCGCGGAGCTGGATCCCGGGAATCTGCCATACACAGGCCAGACACACCCACCAGAGAGCTTCCTTGCTGTCCTTCTGGGAGCTCATCCCCATGAGAGCAGAACCTCTACGAAAGAAGAAGAAGGTAGATCCTAGAAAGGATCAAGCAGCAAAGGACCGTTTGAAAAAGAGGATCCGAAAACTGGAAAAAGCCACCCAGGAACTAATTTCTATTGAAGATTTTATCACCCCTGTGAGATTCTTGGATAAATCAAGATAGAGACATCAGGAGGGACATTCTTCTGAAGAGAGTGAGCAAAGAGCTCTTCTGCTGAAGAGGTGGGCACTATACAAGCAGCAGGAGCATGAGGCAGAGAGGGACGCCATCAGAGCCATGCTGGAAGCCCAGCAAGAAGCACTTGAGGAGCTGAAGCTTGAGTCTCCGGAGCTCTACACCGAAGCCATAAAGCGGGACCTCAGCATATTCCCCTTTGAGAAAGAAGGGCCACATCACACGCCACCAATATCTAACTACCAGGTCCCTGAAGGCAGGTACAATGACATCACC
This sequence comes from Sigmodon hispidus, assembly GCA_004025045.1. Taxonomy (NCBI): domain Eukaryota; kingdom Metazoa; phylum Chordata; class Mammalia; order Rodentia; family Cricetidae; genus Sigmodon; species Sigmodon hispidus. The sequence goes on from PVIH01015203.1 coordinate 7,943, forward strand.
AAGGTCTACACACAAGTAGAATTCAAAAGATAGAATTAAAAACTGCTATCCTGGGCTGGAGAGGTGGCTCAGAGGTTAAGAGCACTGACTATTCTTCCAGAGGTCCTGAGTTCAATTCCCAGCAACCACATGGTGGCTCATAACCATCTGTAATGAGATCTGGTGCCCTCTTCATATACTGTATACATAATAAATAAATCTTCAAAAAAGAAAAGAAAACTGCTATCCTCAGAAGGTGCTGGCCCCCGGAGTCAGAATAACCAAGCTGAAGTCTGTTTCTCTTGGGTGATATATCTTGGTTACAAATAAAATGTAATCAAAAGTAAAAAAAAAAAAAAAAAAAAAAAAAAAAAAAAAAAAAAAAAAAAAAAAAAAAAAAAAAAAAAAAAAAAAAAAAAAAAGAACCGTCTGATTGAGAATGAAAGTTTCTTAAAGATTTAGATGATAGAGTATATATATCACATATGCACACATATGTCTCCACACATATATGTATATATATATACACACACATACACACCTATATATATGTACACACACACATATATACATATATACATGCATTTCAAGGAAGTTATATGCTTCAGCAGCAGATATTGCAACAGAGGGATGTACTTTATGATCTAATCAATAAGACTTTCTCTGACCTTAAAAATCACAAGATGAAAGTTACAGTAGAAAGAGTGGGCTATTGGTTTCTGTGGCTTTCAAAATTCTCTCAGACTTGTGTCTTTCAGTGAAACCTGTGTGAGTCTGGTACCAGAGAGAAAGAAAGAGAGGCCAGACTCAATTTTGATGACATTAAAAACATATTTTAGCAAAAATTAGTGATGGTTATACAAGGTTCTAAACACTTCCCACATACCAATCAACACTAGAGTGGAAAGAAGATATGTAATTAATGCCACCACAGCCAGAAGGCATTGCCAAGCTCTTTTTCACCCATAAAAGGAGTGTCGGCACTGTTATGCTATTGTTGCTTGCTATGCTCTATGTAAATATTTGTTTTCAATAAAAAGACCCATATGGAGCAAAAATGCTCTATTTACTTTCGAAAGCCTTCTGGCATGCCTCTAGGATAAGCAGTAGAGAGACTCTTCAAGCTAAAGTCACAGGGCGTTTGTGAGGTAGTTTTGTGGACACAGCTGATGATGTTCATTTTGTAAGTGGACAAACTGAGCATGATTGACACACCTCAGTTTGGAAGTGTGAAATTTCTATTGAATTGTCCAGTATTCATTCCTCCTGAAGGAAAAATTGATTCTTTTCTGGAACTGTTTCTTGATTAGTGCTCATCCTTCTTTACGAACTTATTTCTTCTCTCATAGAGGCTTGAGAAAAGAAAACGAAGGACACAAAGGAGGCTCATGTCTTTTCTTTAGTCTTCTCCAGTGATGACCTACAGAAGAGTGGTTCTTTACTCTTGATAGCCAAACCAAGGATACCCTTGCCAAAGGACTACCTCAAACTTCGTGTGATGGCTAAGCTGACACAGGAAATAGCAAAGCTGACAAGAGGTAGAAGCAGCAGGGAGCTAGGAGGGTGCTCTCCCTCTTCTGGGCCCTAACTAATGATATCTGCAATGCTAGGGAGGAATGTTGTATATCAACTACTTTCGTTTGCCTCAGTTGGCATTTCGGCCTTCCATTTAATTCAGTGATAATCATATTCTCCTGGATTTGGTTTACTCTGGTAAACTAATTAAGTCTATATAATTTTTATACACATGTAGGCACACACACACACATCTATAGATGTTTATATAATTAATGACTATTAACAGTTTTTTTATTATTATGAATAAAGTCACATTTTCTATCCGTGTATGTCCTTATTCAAGGTCCCTTCTCCCTCCCACACCCTCCAGTCACACTCTCTTCTCCACATCTATTAACAGTTTATTACATTTGTATTTTTGTTCTTTAGGAAAAGCCAATGTGTGCATTCTATTTCATATGTCAGTAGGAGCTTTTAATTTATATATGTATCAGTTAAGGTGTGTGTGTGTGTGTGTGTGTGTGTGTGTGTGTGTGTGTGTGTGTGTGTGTGTGTGTGTTGGGGCATGAGTGTAGGAATAGGTCATGAGACTGGAAAGGGAGCCATGGAAGAGGGAAAAGGGTTACCGAGGAAGACAGTGGGGTACTAGAACACAGGTGAAGTGGAAATGGAAGGTCCCAAGGGATGCTGGGAGTGGGAGGGGAAGAGATGGGAGCAAAAACAACAGAGTAGGTTTTACATGACAATGTCACAATAAAATTTGTTTATTTTATGCAAACTTAAAATAAACAAAAAACATTTTCCTCAAGTGTGTGTGTGTGTGTGTGTGTGTGTGTGTGTGTGTGTGATATTATGTGTAGCCTAGCCTGACCTGAAACACACTATGATCTTCTTGCCTGAAGTCTCAAGTGATACAGGGAAACACCTTCCCTACACTCATTCTCCTGTAGAACACTAAGTATGCTGATTGATCCGAACTAAAGTCCAAAAACCAAAACCGTTTGTATATTTTACTATTCTGTGGTGCTTGCAAATTTTTACTCATTCTTCTTAAGTCACCATGTAAAGTACATATCACTCATTTCTTCAAACATTTCTCTTGGGGATTCAGATCTAGGTATCTCTAGATATGATTCCTGGGCCTTCCTTGTGACCCTTACAAATATGTGGAATGTGATGGAGAATGGGGGAAATGCTGTCTGTGCAAGCATGGGAACTTGGGTTTGGATCCCTAGCATCCATGTAAGGAACTAGGGGGTGGCAGTACATGCTGTAACCTCAGTGCTGTGGATGAAGATAGGTATATCTATAGAGCCTGTTGGCTAGATAGTATAGCTAATACAACTTTAAGTGTTGGTTTCAGTGAGTAAGTCAGTCTCAAAATGTATGGAAAACAGTGAACAAGACCCTGGATCCCACTAGTGAAAGTCCCACATTAGTACAAAGGGAGGAGCTTAGTCCTACAAACTTGATACGGAATGCTTTGCTGACACCCATGACAGGCCTTCCCTCTTTCTGAACAGAAACAGAGAAGGAGTGGATGAGGGAAGGACAGGAGGAGATCTGTCTGGGATGTAAAATAAATGAAGAAAATAATTGATTAAAAAATAACACTTGATATTCCCAAACTCTGGCGCGCGCGCGCGCGCGCGCGCACACACACACACACACACACACACACATGAATAAACTACTCAAGCACAAGCATAGGCAATATAAAAGAATAAAAATTAGAGCAGAAATAAATAAGAACATAAAGTTGCATGCTGATAGGTAATATAGATGGAGGGGTTGACCTTGATGGAAGCAGAAAGACATTCCTAAGAGGAGATAGCAAGTCAAGTACATCTCATAAGAAATTAGTACATTTTGGAAAAGAAATGGAGGGGTTTCCATCATTTTCACAGTGGTTGCTTTGTAATATGAAGCATGCTGTGTACAGATATATAGAAATAGCAAAGAATGTTAAGAAGGGAGAAGAATATAAGAATTCGTGCTTAAACAGGTTATTTTGACATTATAATAATAGATGAATTTGGGAAGCTTAGGGATAGTCAAGATCTTTACAGAGAGTGGTTTGTTCAGCAGTAGATGCTTCAGTAACTGGGAACCCAAGGGCTGAGAGGTTCAAGAGTAGGCTGAGGTTAGCGATGTATCCTTTCAGACACAATAATATATTTCCTCCAGCCCTGTGCTATCCCCAATGTGGTCCCAGATTCTACCCCAGGACCGCCAACAGAACCCTCAGAAAAAGCTAAGGAGAGAAATGGACAGATTGTAATTGGCAAGCTGACTGATTAAGAAATTATGCTGGGTTTAACTTTAAAAATATTTCGTTTTTCTACAAACATATAGAAGCCAGCTTGCCCAGCTTGCCCTGCACTGCATTTGGGCACATACTCAAGGACTGTAATTAGTAATGCACCAGGGTTGCATGTAAATAATCCTGGTTCCCAGGGAACCAAAATTTTCAAGATCCACTCCTGAACTTTTGGCATTTCCCTTCATTACTGTTTTTTAAAAATCTCCCAGACAAAGGAAGGAATTCTCCACCCTGTGATGTTTTCCTGGCTGGCTTGGCCTCTGCTTTTTCACACATTTGCTCACTGATTCTTGTTGGTCTTGAGCAAAGAATGATTGAACTGGACCATCTCCACAGCAGACAAGGCAAGCTTGTGTCTGAAGGAGATTAAGATCTAAGAAAGCTAGACAAAGGCTTGTGCTTCCTGGGGGAAACAATCTTAGGGATTTTTCACAGGGGACTCAGTGTGAACTTTTGCCAGGGCACCCACCCAAGGAGTGTCTAGGAACGAGATATTGTCTGTGGAATCCAGAGACTAAGTCTCCATTTTTTCCAGGGCTTCAGATTGCTTCAGATTTGTTCATAATATTTGCAACTTGGCTCTGGAGTCAGAGGGTGATTGTTTTGGTTAGAAAGTCTATTGCTGTGAAGAGATACCATGACCAGGGCAACTCTTAGGAAGGAAAACATTTTTTTTTTTTTTTTGAGCTGGCTTACATATCAGAGGTTTATTTCATTATTTATCAGGTTAGAAGCATGGTGGCATGCATGCAGACTTGGTGCTGGAGAAGGAGCCAGGAGTTCTTCACCTGGATGAACAAACAGCAGGAAGGGCAAGATACTGTGCTTGGCTTGAGCTTTGAACCTTAAACCTTAATAGCATACTTCCTCCAACAAGGCCACACCTACTCCAATGAGGCCACACCTCCTAATAGCGCCATGCTCTCCTAGCCATTGGAGGCCATTTTCAATCAAACCACCACAATGACAAAAGCACCAAGGATTATTTCAGAGATAATACTGGAGGTGGGGATAGTTATGATACTGTTTTTCTGCAGAGGCAAAAGATTCTAGTGGCTTTCTGTTCTTTGCTGCCTGGGAAAGGAACTCTTTATGAAGCTTTGTATACTACCCAGGTGGCTCTTATACATTATACAACCATGACCACAGATCTACCAGACTGAATGGCATGTTAGTTATGTTTTATTGCTGTGATATAACATCATGACCATGGCAGCTCATGGAAGAAAGAGTTTATTTGGACTTACAATTCCAGAAGGATAAGAGTCCATCACCATCATGAGATATCAGCAGACCTGATGCCTGAAGCAGCAAGCTAAGTGCTGTCATCTTGAACCACAATCTGGAAGTGGAAAAAACAAACTAGAAATCATTCCAGTCTTTAAACTCTCAAAGCCGACCAGGAGAAACATGTTTCCTCTAGCAAGGCCAGGCCTCCTGCACATACTCAAATATCTCCACCTAAGCAAGACCAAGTATTTAAATATCTTAACCTATGGGGAACATTCTCATTTGAATCACAGCAAATGCATTGCCTGCATTTCTCAAGATCTCTAGATGTGCTGCCAATCATTAAGAGAAGCCTGAGCTTCAAGACCATCCTTTGACCTCTGTCTCTTCTGAGCCTTCACTCATTCTTTAGCCCTCTTCATTGTGCCTTGTCATCCACAAACTCCTGTATATCCATAACATCTCTGAAAATTCCCTTTTTGCCTGTCCTGACGATCTGATTCCCTAGCAGAGCTCAGTGGCTGTCATTCAATGTTTCCTCATGTCTTTCCTCAGGATACAGCTGTTCATATATTTAACAGAGACAGGGTAAGTCCTGGGCTCACCACTGTTGCTCCCACTGATTCTTCAGATCTTTTGGGAGTCAGAGGTCCATGGTGCATGACTTTGCTACTCGGTAGATCTTCTTTATGTCATCTACCAAAGTAAAGGTTGTATTTCTCCATCTCTGATAATAACACACACCTACTTTCACCCATGTTCGCCCTGTCTTCTTAAGCATTGAGTTAGGTTACAGCATACATACATAGTGCTCCAACAATATTCTCTCTGCCCTTTGAACCCCTCCTTCCATTGCTCTTATTCTCTACTTCCAGTGATCAGTTCCACCATTGTCTACATGACCCTATCATCTTTCATATTTTCATTATCTTGAAGTCCCCAGCTTTAAGAATGAAACTCAGCAGTAACTTTCTTCTACTATTATAGCTTGTTCCTTAATCCCATGTTTTATTCTTCTGAACAAGATACAAAATTCTTAA
>PVIH01015203.1:14132-50687 GCA_004025045.1 Sigmodon hispidus
TTTTTTTTTTTTTTTTTTTTTTTTTTTTTTTTTTTTTTTTTTTTTTTTTTTTTTTTTTTTTTTTTTTTTTTTTTTTTTTTTTTTTTTTTTTTTTTTTTACAAATTTAAAGGTAAATTTAATTTAACTAAAACATTTTTAGGCTTTGTAGCAGAAAGAAAGAAAGACACTTGATTCTACAAAGTCTCAATACTGTCCACAAGAGAATCTTATTTAAAAATAAGTGTTATTTAAAAATAGGATACATAAAACAAAAAGACTCTTAAAAACTAAGAAATGAAGTCATTTTTATCTTCATTTTGTTTGTATTTTCTTTTTTATTATTATGAATAAAGAAGTCACATTTTCTATCCTTGTATATCCTTATTCAAGGTCCCTTCCCCCTCCCATCACATCAGATCATTCACTCTTGTCCACATCTCCCCATCTCCTCCCCATGGGCAGGCGGTCTCAAGGTCCCAAGGTCCCAATATTGCTTAGTTCAGGCTCCACTCCTGGCAAATCCAGTTTTCTCCCCCCAACATCAAGACTGTGTCCCTCTCCTTCTATTCCCACTAAAAAAGACAAAAACTAAACTAAACTAAAATAGAGACAAACACAACCTCCCCATGTCTTCCCTGAATCAGAATAGATGAATGGTGCATATGAAGTACAACTGTGTCTAGTCTCATGTTTAATTCAGTGTCACAGGTCTCAACAGATAACCCAGATAATAACCTATCACATTCCTGTGATCGCCCAGATAGCTTTCATTCTGTTCTTGGGAGCTGGTTCTGTCCTTCCATCATGGAATCTAGGATCTAATTCAGTTTGTCAAGTCTGCTTGCTAAGCACTTTCAGCTGCTGGGTTATCTCTTCAGTCCTCTCTATTGTGAAGGAAAACTTGTAACAGACACAGTTCTCAGCTGATCAGTTTGTTTCTTGCTGTTCTTTACACTTACATTTTCTTGCCTTCTCTTTCTGCTAAAAACACATTGTTAATGATTGATGGATGCTTGCCCAGTGCTGCCACTTTCTTTTGTGACTTTCAAAAATCTCATTCATAGATTTTTGACATTCAACAGAATGAGAATAGTCTCTAGGGGTTCTTCCCTGGAGTTCAGTGAGATTTCACATTTCCTTATATTTGTGACTTTAAGGTAATAATTTTTTTAAATAAATATGTTGGCTCTTTCTTGTCTCCCCTAAGACTGACTGTGTCCCGCAAATTAGTTACAATTATTTTTCTTTTTCTTTTTTGAAAGTGTATTTTAAATTAAAATGTATTACTTCCTCTCTTCTCTTTCCTCCTTCAGTCCTTCCCATGTCCCCGTCTTCTAACTCTTCCCATGCTCTCCAAATCAAAAGCCTTTTCTTAATTATTGTTAGATACACATATATAACCCACATATATAATATGTAGCATATACAATATATATTCACAAACACATAAATATAATATGATGAGTCTGGTTTTGATTGTGTATATATGATTTCAGTGCCAAGAACTTTATATCAAATAACAAACTGAGGGATCATCCCTGGAAGGGGCTAATTCTCTCTCAGCAGTCATTAAATGTCTGTACATTTCTTGGGGGAGGGGTCGACCCTCTGAGAGTTTTCCCTTCCTCATTAACGTATTTGTTGATGTTGTCATTTTTCAGAACTTGTTTATTTCTACTCTCATAGCTGGCTTCCGTGTTTCCTGGCTCTCAAATACTTTCTGCCCCACCTTCTGCCATGTATTCTGAGCCTAAAGTACAGGGATTTTGTTTTAGATGTATTCCTTGGGGGTGGGCTTCCCATGGGTTATTGCTGTCTGCATTGCATTTGGTTGTAGTTTCCGTAATAATCTTTATTTGCTGTAAAGAGGGACTTCTTTGATGAGAGCGTGAGAGCTACGCTTAGCTAGAAGTATAAAAGCTAAGTTTTAGAATGTAGCTAGAAATTAATATCATCCAGAAATGTGGTGGTGAGAGGTTCTTTTCTAAGACCAATGACCTTACTAGTCTTGGTAGTTGGCTAGACTTCTAGAACTGGACACAATATGCTTCCTCTTGATTGGGTCTTAATTCCAGTTAGACAGCATGTGGATACCATCAGTAGATGACTGCCATCTTATGGACATGTTGCCATGGTGGTTAGTGCTGTGTTTCATAGGCATTGTAACTGAGCAGGACCACTGATTACTTCTCTCTCTTGGCAGCTTATATAGTAGCTTCTGGTATGATGAAAGCTAGACCATAGGAAGAAGACTTTCAGGTTAGATCAGGCTCAAATTATGTAAGTGCTGTGTGGTGTCTTCAGTGATATGGATATACCTTTAACCTTGGAGAGGATATCCAGGGCAACATCAATGGCCTGTATTGTTTAGGAGGTCATTTGGATTCCCCTGACCAACAACATGAATAAAAGTTCCTCAACTTGGTACTGGATTTGTTGTAGGACAGTTTATAGCTCTTATGGGAAGTCTTTTTTAGTCCACATGACATAATTTCATTTAATGTGTACATATGGATACATGCATTCACCTAAGCTGAAGACTCAGGGGCTTTTAAAATCGTTTCATCCAAACATTTCTCTATGTGAGTAACTGCTTTTAAGTATACTATTTTCCCTAAAATCTTACTCTTGCTCGTGTGTATGTGTGTGTGTATACGTGTGTGTGTGTGAGCGCGCATGTGCTTCATTGCTATATCTAGTTTTCAACCAGTAATTTTGTACTATAAGCATTTATGAGTTTATAATATTTGTATTTTTCAAAAGCTGTGCTTCATGCTTTACATGGCCTTCCCTAGCATGGGATTCAAGTCACCTTTGGATGTTTAAACTGTAAGTTAGTAGACACCAACTATTCAGTATTTTGTTTGACTTGTAGTTCACAAGTCAAACATTGCAAATCTGATCCATTTTGTTTCCCTAGTAGGTAGTTAGAGAACAAACCTCCAGTTCACCTAGACCATGCCAGGGAGGAGTTGAGGCTGGGACATTTATGGCATACATTACCATGTCGCTTGAGTGAAGCTTTTCCTTGATTGAGAACTTGCATTTTTCCTCTGATTTCTGACTGATTTCCAGAGCTCACAGAAAGTTGTTTCAGGCAGTTGTTAGTTGTTTATTTAACTTTTTTTTTTTAATGAGGGAAACAGGCTGGAACCCTGTACTTTATCTTTTTGTTGGCACCAACCAGCCCCTCCTTCTTTATAATGAAAACATGGTCCAAACTATGTGGTACTGTGAACTTGTGTGTCTTCTTGTCATGCAACTCTAAGCTGGGCTAGCAGCTAGGATAGATGAGTAATACATCGTAGGACACTGTGGTACCTATTTTTAATTGTTGAGATACAATTCTATGAGAGGAAGCTCAGAGGTGATGTGTCTCAAGAAACCTTCCCCTGCCAGACTTTGTATTTTCCCACTTAACATTTACTGCTGATTTTGCATTAAAGATGAAGAGATTAGATAAAGTTGGCTGCCATGGTAATTGTCCCCTTGACCTTTCTGTGAACACAGGAAGTAGGCCCATCGGTTCAGATTTATGTCAGTTTACAAATGAGAGTGGATTATTGCATTGCAGAGGAATTAACTTTTGATTGAGGTGACCCAGAAAGGGAAGCTGTTTGGGTACAGACCTTCTGCTCCTAGCAATTGGCTTTTAATGACCAATTTCCTTTCATGTCAGTTCACTAGGTAGTTTGGTTTAGGCGTCTTTTATCCACCTCTGATGCTAGGGAGTAAAGGCAAGAGAAAGTGTAGATGCTAATTAAATTGGCTTTTGTGACATGGAATTGAGAATGCTGGAAGCCTGCTAAAGAATGTCAGAAGTGGAAGGAAACATTCCATGCTGTTAAATAATGGATCATCTAAGCAATTAAGCTCTTAACCTTGAGGTTTCCTTATTATAGAACAGTTCTTACTGCTAGGACTTATAAAATGACTGTGGACATCAGCTTCTTAGAGATATTTATTGCTGATGACATTTGTTATAAGTCTATATTTTTCTGGTTTTAGATAGTTGAGTTACTCTTTTCTTACATATTCATATTTTGAAAACAAACAAACCAATAGCTGGGGTAAGCAAGATGGTTTAGTGGGTAAGGATGTTTGCTATAAAGAATGATGGGCTGAATTTAATCTCTAGGACTCATGGTGAAACTGACTGTCAAGTTTTCCTCTGACCTCTGAATATATATCTCCTCACTCCACTCACAACAAATACACCAATAAATCTGAAACAAAACCTTTTAATTGTAGAGTTTATTTGAAAATTGGTATGTTAGTTAAAACTTTTACTTTTTCTTTTTTTCCTGTTCTATATATAGAGTATATTATCATAACAGTCATGGGACTCTGATAATTTAATAAAATATTTTATAGTGATAATTTATAGAGTGGGGTGTTCAGGTAATGTTGGTGGTAGTTAAAGAAGAACAGGAATCATTACATCTAAAACATAGACTAAGAAGTGAGAGTTTATTTAAATCCTTTCCAAACTTATTCTCACAGAGATTTGCATGAAGTAAAGGGACACACTAAATAGAAAGACAGCAGACTATTGAATGTAGCAGTGGATAGTATTATCCCTGTGGTGGGGGGAGGAGAGCTAGACACAAATACCTACAGGATGGTCTTGTTTTGACATACTTCTAATAAAATGAGTGTTTTCTCTTTGTGCTCACCTAACATGCTCCTTCAAGGAGGAGGAGCAGATACACTAGGATCTGAAGAGAACACATTAATGTCTCTTTTATTCAGCATGATTTTGAAATAGAAATTTTGGAGATAGGCTTTAAGTCATAGTGAGAAACATTATGAGTCATGAATATATATATATACCTTTGGGAATGCTTTTTAAAACCATCTCTTGGCCAAAAAAATAAATATTATTTCACATCAGTCATGGTGACGACCCAGGATCAAAATACAGTTTTCTTCATTTGAAATGGATCTTGAACCATATGTAGATGTTGGCAGTTAGGAAGAGTTGGGGTGTCAGTTTCAGGATGAACCATGTTAACCTCATCCATCTTTTGATAAGTTATATTTTCATATTTCAGAGAACAGATACTTTGCATTGGTAAGTATGATCATCACCACAATAGTTCAACACATAGCACACATCAGAATGAAATAAGAAGCCTCAATCTCTGTGTAAAATTGCCAAGACTACCTATTTCATTTCATAAGGGACATTTAGACTGGAGTATGTCACCCCTGATTGTAACTACTTTCTGCTAACCTCTTTGCATAAACATTTTTTGGTTTGACAAAATCAATGGAAGTGTCCTTTAAAAGTATGTTAGTGTCTTTGCCATCCCAAATTAGAAATGAAATGCCCCTGTTCATGAGAGAACTTCCTTTAGGTCTGGAAAGACTAGCCTTTCTTCCCTCCTTCCTCAGGCCAACCACCAGATTGGAAATAAGGAAGATTTAAAAGACTAATGATCTGGACATATACTTATTTCACCCCAAAGTTTATATACCACAATCCCCAAGCCTCAATGACTGCCATAGCAACTTATCTTTCACTAATAATTAGCGTTTATAATTTTCTATCTACCATCAGAGCCATCTATCATACAAGGTTTTCTTTTTCCTTGTTTGAAGTTGAGTGGTCTTGTTCTTCATTGTCAGGAAAGTAGTGTAGAAAATGCAGTGTCATTTTACAGCTCCCAGGTGCGTTATTTTAAAAACAAGAAGGTTACACTCAGGAAACTCCCTGGTGAGAACCTTGACTTGGATGCTGTACTGTCTTTGATCCCCCTCCTCTGTGCTCAGCTTGTGGAGAGGCTGTTCCTGGCTCCTGCTGGCTTAGCTATGTTTTCAGCTTTAGCACTATTTTGATACTTTGCTCAACTCTTCCACTCAGCTGCCTCTCAGCCTTTGTAGTAGGAGATCTGGGAGACAGGGGCAGCCCTAAGAGGTTAGCTTGAAGTGTGAAGCTGAAGGTAAAAAAAAAAAAATCTAGAAAACTGAGATCCAGAACCCCCAGCTTCTTGTCTTCCTGAGCTTCCAATGTTACCTGTCTAGAGTTTGTCTTCTAGAGACATTTTGAGCTAAAATAAGCAAAACCCCACAGTTCAATAAATTAGGAAAGAAAAAACCAGCAGCAGTGAATGTATTATGGTGATAAATAGTGAAATGTATTTAAAGAACTCCGGGAAGTGTTTGAAATGTTTGTAGGATGCCTGCAGATCTATTTGTGTGTCTCTTTGTAAAACCTAAACCTGTTTCAGTGATATATTACTGAAATGTGAAAAACGGTTAGATGGACTCACTTAAAATAATGCCAAAAATTATATATTTTTAACAGTAAGTCAAGTAATGCCTTCAGCTCTTGTTTATATGTGGTTGACTTACAATAGCTTTGTCAGTACTGAAATATGAAGCAGTTAGGAGATGCCAACTGGAGACAGAAATCCTGTCCAAGAGGAAAAGAGGCTTAATCACTGCCAGTGCCCAGGCAGTTATGGACACTGGAGAATGGTGGGTCTGATGCCTAACCTCACATCAAGATGAAAGATCTTTTGGAAATGGGGAAAAGGGTGTTTTGTTTGGGTTCATTGTTGTAAGTTAGTAGAAGTGCCAGAATTTTCTAAATCATCTCCTATACTTATGCAGTGACGTGAAGAAACCACAGCTTCAGTTGGGTGGCTATCTTTTAAATATATTCATCGCTCTGTTGATTTTAAAACTCTGAAAATTCATAACACAAGAAAATATGCCCAGTGGGGAGGGAAGTGGAAGACACTTCTAGAATGTTTTTAAATGTAATATGAAGGGAAGAATGCAATGTTTTTCACCAAACCCACTTCTTCAGCTTCAGAGAATGTATTAATAGCTCTTACCATATTGAGTTAAGTTTCCTTCACTGATATTAAATGACATTGACTCCTTAAGTTTAATCTTAGAATTTCTAGTATCAACTTTTTTTTCCATTTTATTATTAAAAAAACTTAAAACACACCATTCCCCCTCTCCCCTTTCTAGTACTCCCCCAGCTTCCCCCACCCCATTCCCTCACCCATTCTTCAGAGAGGGTAAGGATTCCCAGGGTGACTCAATGCAGTCTGTCATATCCAGTTGAGGTAGGACCAAGTCCTTGCCCCCAGTATCAAGGTTGAGCAAGGTGTTGCTCTGTAGGGGTTGGATTCTGAGAAGCCAGTTCATGTACCAGGAATGCATTTTTGTCCCACTACTGGAAGCCCCACATACTGCCCATGTGATTTGACTGTCATTCACATTCAGAGCGGTTAGTTCAGTGCCATGTAGGTTTTCCAGCATTCATTTTAGAGTTAGTGAGCTCCCAATGGCTTGGGTCAGCTGTCTCTGTGGGTATCCTCATCATGATCTTGACTTACTTGTTCATATAATCTCTCCTCCCTCTCTTCAGCTACACTGGGAGCTTGACCCAATGCTTAGCTACAGATTTCTGCATCTGCTTCTGTCAGTTGCTGGGTGAAGGTTCTATAATGACAATTCAGATGGTTATCAATTTAATTATAGAGGATGGCCAGTTTAGATACCTTCTCTACTATTGCTTGGAGTCTTGGCTAGGATCATCTTTGTGAGTTCTTGGGTATTTTCCTAGCACCAGGTTTCTCTCTAGCCCTGAATGGAATTGGGGAGCAACATAAAGGGAGAACAATGAAATAGATATCTTGATATAGGGAGTTATCGTGGGGGCAAGGATCAGATTTTGAATGCCTTTTAAATTCTTTTCAATGTGAGGTGCAGCCCTCCATGTATTCATTCCTTTGTTCTTTTCCCTCTGTACTCAAACATACATATTACTGTTTTCATACGTGAAACAAAGGTCATCCCAGTGTGCCCACTCGCAGAGAAGGTCTGTACTATAAAATGCTGATAATCATAGGAATAAAATAGAGGAGACTTTGCATTATAAACCCAGCACTAAAATGGTTAGCACAGCAAATGAAAACGGGAAGGAGGCAGAGGAAGGAAGAGAGGGGCAGGAAAAGGAGGAGAGTGTGGTGGAGGAGAAGGAAGATGATGATGATGATGAAGAGGAGGAGCAGAAGAAGGAGGAGAGTGTGGTGGAGGAGGAGGAGGAAAATGATGATGATGATGATGAAGAGGAGGAGCAGGAGAAGGAGGAGAGTGTGGTGGTGGAGGAGGAGAAAGATGATGATGATGATAATACTGATGATAGTGAAGAGGAGGAGAAGAGTGTGGTGTGGAGGAGGAGGAGGAGGAGAAATATGATTATGATGAAGAGGAGGAAGAGTAGAAGGGGGAGGGAGGGGACAAGACGGGAGAAAAAGGAAAACAATTATTCTAAAAATCTTCCAGAGCAACCTAATTGGTAGCTGTTTAGCCGATAACTTGCTGAACAAATTCCACATGATCAAACTACAAACGCTGCGGACTATAAACTGGGGCGCCTGGGCTTGGAGTTGGGATGAACTGAACTCATGCTGTTTTGACTGGAAGGTCTAGCCCTCTGTGAATCTCTTTTTTTAGCTTTCACCCATTCTCAGTATCTTATTCACATCTTTCCAGGTCTCCGCTGCTTCTGCTCCCCCCGCCCCATTTCTCTCTACTTTACACAGTGCTTTTTAAAGTAACTGTTTCTCAAATAATATTTTCACATTTACCCCATGTTGAGCCCTTAATCTGCTACACTGAATGAGTAGAAAAATTCAGCATCATTGGTCAGACTGTTTTAAATTTCAAGACTTGGAGCCAAGTGGAAGTTGACCAGCAGGGGTAAAATGGCCATATCCACCTCTTTCGCAAATGTACGTACTCAGCAGCATCCACACACATAAACTGTTACGTACCTTTTTACAAAGCTGAGAATTTAAGTAAAGAAAAGGGGTCAAATTCTACAACCCTTGGTATCTTTGTCTTGTTTACATATTTCCTCCTGTTGTGCCTCAGTTTCTCTGTGCTATTCTCCAAAGAAGCATCTACTTTTTTTTTTGTAAAATAAAGTGACTTTTCCTCAGCACTGTTATGTTTGAAACTTGGCAAATGAATAGTTATTTGGAGAAAGTTGTTGGAATCCATTCAAAAAGCATTTTAATTGGCTTATCCTAAGAAAAGTAATTATTCGTCATAGTATACTCAGTGACCTTAGGATTTCATTGGAGTTTTACTAAGTACACTTCAATATGAAGAGTTTAAATATAAAACTTCACACCATTTTCTCTTATTGATGTCAACTGAAGATAACCAGAGGTAATTTGCTATTGGATTAATTTATTTATAATTATATTTTTTATATAATTTATACACATACATATTTATATACATACATGTGCCTATATGTAATTGTTATATAATAGCTGCTATATATCAGCATAACAGTTGAGTCAGAGTTGACAACATGATTTATGGGAGAGCTTTTCAGTTGGCATCATCTTTACTTTGTTTTCATATTGTTGTGACAAAGTATTCTGACCAAAGTAAACTTGGAGAGGAAAAGTTTGTTTTTAGCTTACAGGTTAAAGTCCATCATTAAGGGAAGTAGGGAAGGAACTCAAGACGGGAACCTGGAAGCAGGAACTGAAACAGAGATCATAGAGCACTGTTAGATGCTAGATTGGTCACTTACTTGCTCACCCTACTTTCTTAGGTAGCCTAGGATCCCTTGCTTAGAGATGGTACTGCACACAGTGTGCCAGGTCCTCCTATATCAGCTAGCAATCAAGAATATATCTCAGAGAAATGTGTGTCCATACATCAGCTGATGCAGGTATTTCCCAAGTTGAGACTTCTTCAGATAATTCCGGGCTAGGTCAAGGTTATAGTTTGAAGCTAACTAGGAGAGTCTTTTAAAATCATGTTACCATCCTCTTTCTGAACCTGAAGGAGCGCCCCCATATTGTTCATCATATTGTACCTTATCCATCTTCAAAAATTTTGTAAAATTTTTGCTTTCTTGTCTTTTATTTACTATCAATTATTGTTGAACCTTTGGTTACACTTTCTTGCCATCACACTGACTTATGAGCAAATAGCCAAAAGATTCCTTCAAGACAGATGAATTCAACTTACTGACTTAACAATTTTGAATTTTGAACTGTGCTTTCGCACTGATTGAAAGTTAAAGATGGGTGGCTTGTTTTAATACAGGAAGAGGCTTGTGCACGACACACATACTCTGGATGCTAGCTCAGACAGGAGCAAGTGGCAAAGTGGCAGCACAGAGAAAGAGAACGTTATTGAAGACTCTAGGGTGTCATTGATAAAACCTGGAGAAGCAGTGAAGAAGGGCAGTTGATGGTTTGTTCTTGGTACTCATCTGGTTGCTGCTTTTTTAAAAATAAAAATTTCACACTCCTGTTTCTAATTCTTAGTGACTATCATCTGGCCCTTTTTGTCACTGTCACTGATTTTTCAGCAGAGCCTGGAGGTTCTCTTCTCTGCTCTTCTTTATACTTCTTCATGGTACATATTGTCTTACTTTGCTCTTTAGATATGGGATTGCAAGGACAGGTAATCCCTTCTGTCTCTGCTGTTCTTTATTCACTCTCATTGTTAACTACTGCCAATGGGCATTGACTTGCAATCTCTCTTTTTATGCCCATCTTCCCACTATGTTCAACATCTACATTTCCAGTTTCCTAATGCCATATTGAACTTGTTCTTCTCCCAGACAAATACTGATCAGCTTACTAACATTTTATCCTTCCCTCTTCCTTCCCAAGTCTGTGTGCCCTCTTGCCTTAATTATCTCAGATAATAGAGGTTTCCTAAGCTTCCTTTATGTCCTCATTTCTTAGACCTTCTACTTTGTAGAACCCATTAGGCCAGAAATTTCTTGGGAAAGTATTTATGAACTTTTAAGTATAGAATCATCATCTGCAAATAGGAATAATTTCACTCCTTTCTTCCTTGTTTCTATTCTCTTATTTACTTCTATCATGTTATTACTCTAGATGATAATTTAAGTCTCATATTGAATTAGGCAGAATGGTGTCCTGTCATTTTACTCCTGGTTTTAAAGGACATCTATTCAGCTTTTCCCTATTCAGTACAATGTTTGCCACAAATTTGTTGCGTATTGCCCCCAATATGTTGTAATATGGTCCTTTTATTTCTTGTTTCCTCACAGCTTTTACTAAGGAAGGATTTGAGGTTTTGTCAAATGTTCTGCATTGGGATGATCTTGTAACCTTGTCCTTGGTTCTCTTTCTGTGCTGTTTTATATTTTGTAATTTGTGTGTTCAAGGCCATTTCTGCAGCTTTGTAATGAAACTGATTTTATCGTAGGTATGCGATATATTTAATGTGTTCAAATTAGTATGTATATATACATAGTAATATATATACATATATATATATATTCTGATGTGAAATTTTGCCTCGAATTTTTCCAAGGAAATTGTTTTATAGTATTTTTTGTGCTTTTATTTGACTTTGAATATCAGGGAAATTCTGACTCATAGAATATGAGTATGAATGACTACTTCCCTTTATGGTTTATGGGATAATATGAGAAACATTTGAGTTAGTCCTTTGCAATTATGACAATATTCAGTAAGTTTGATGAATCTGTTTGGTTATCAGCTTTTGTTTTTTGGGAGTCTTTTTAATATTTTTGATTGTGAGCTTAGCCTTTAATGACTGAGCCATCACACCAGCCTAACTGTGCCATTTTAATTACTTGTTTTGCTAAGGTTTTCTATGTCTTATTGATTCAAATTTGGCATATCATGTGTATCTAAAAATTATGTAATTCTAGCTATTCTAATTTGTTCTCAAATACTCAAAATACTCTCTAATGATCGGTTGGATTTGGGTGTTATCTGTTATAATATTTTCTTTTTGTCTCCAGTGCTTTTTATTTGATTCTTCTCTCAATTTCTTTTGGTTATTTTGTTTAAAGGCTTGCCAATCTTTCCAGAGAATCAAGTCTTTGTTCCTTAAGCTATTTTTAGGGAGTGTTGGGAATGGACAGAATCAAGATAGATTTCATACATGTATAAAATTATCAAAAAAGTAAAAGTTAAGTTATTTGTGTTATTTTAAAACTCCATTTCATTAACTTCAGCGTTGGCGTTTGCCTTTCCCCGCTAATTTTGGGTTAGCTCGTTCTTGTTTCTCTAAGATCTTGAGATGGTTCAATGGGCTGATAATTTACACTTAGATACTTATAGCTCTAAAGTTCTCTCTTAAACCTGTCCTTCTGCACTGTATATATTTGAATCATTTGTATTTCCATTTTAATTTGTTTCCAGGAAGTTTTACCATTCCAATTTCTTTGATGATCCACTTACTCTAACATGTATTTTTCCAATCTATTTTTGTAGTTTTCAACATGTTTTTATATTTTGTTGTTGTTGAAGTCTACCTTGTTTTCCTTATGGTATATTACAATATAAGGAATTATTCCAATTTGTTATGTTTGTTACAAGTGACTTTTTGACCTAAAATATGACCTATTTTGAAAAAAGTTCAAAGAGAGTGTACAGTTGCTTGATAGAATGTTCTGTAGATGCATGCGTACTAGGTTCATTTAGTCTGTGGTGCAGCTTACCTATTACATCTATTCATTAATCCTTTGTCTGCATGACATATCCACTGGTAATAGTCAGACATTAAAGTCATCTATTAATATTATGTCAAGGTCTCTTTGCTCTCTCATGTCAAGAAGTCTTTGTTTTATGAAATTAGCTTCACCAATTCTTGGCATATGTTTATACTTATGAAAGTTATTATCCCCGAAAATTTATTTTCTTTACCAACATGTAATGCAGTTCTATGCATCTTTGGTTTAATTGTGTTTTGAAGTTTGCTTTGCTGGATAAGAGTATAGTCATCTCTGCCTCTCAATTCTGTTTGCCTGGAATGCTTTGAATCCTTTTACTCTTAGTCTCTACTAATTTTCTTGTCAGTCTAGTTTCTCATATACAGCAAACAGATAGGTCTTAATTCTCAGTCCAGTCAGCTATTCTATAGTTTTCCATTGGAGAATTAAGACCATTTACACTAAAAAATGTATCAGAAAAGTTCATACTGACCCCTGGCATTTTGTTGTATTTCTAATGTTTGATTCTTTACTGGTTTTTATTTACTTATCTTCTCTCTGTGGTATTTTTTTTTTGTTTCCTGTGTTTTTAAAGTGGCTATCTTTCTCTTCTGTATATAGGATATAAGTAAATTAGGCAATATTGGCTTAGTGGTGATACATTGCTTTAGCTTGTGCTTTGATTCTGACAGATAACCTTTCTGAAATATCATGTGGAATATCTTTCTGTATGCTGTGAGTATGCTCTATTACCACTGGTTAATAAGGGGATTGTTTTGGCCTATGGCAAGGAAGCTGGGAGGCAGAGATCAAGAAGAAGAAGGGTGGAGTCAAGGGATGCACTGCAAGCTGCCACCCAAAGAAACAAGATGTGAAAGTACTGGTAAGCCACTAGCCATGTGCCAAGACATAGATTAATAAAAACTGGGTTGAGTTAAGTTGTAAGAGCTAGTTGGTAATGAGCCTGAGCCATAAGCCATTTGTAACTAATATAAGGGTTTATGTGATTATTCGGGACCAGGCAACTCTGGACAAGTCCCAACTTTGGGGCTAGGCCAGGCCAGAAAATTTTGGGGGGAATTAGGATGACTATTTATATGATAATAAGAAAAGGCCAATATCCTCTCCATTATTGCTTAGAGTCATAGCTGGGCTTTCATTTTGTAGGTTCTTGTATGTTCCTCTAGCACCAGGTTTCTCCCTAATCCCACAATAGCTCCCTCTATTAGGATATCCACTCTTTGTTCTCCCTCTCTGTTGTTCTTCCACCTCCCACCATCCCATTCTCTCATCTAGCAGCTGATGGAGGAAGATGCGGAGATCCATAGCTAAATGCTAGGTTGAGCTACTGGTTCAGCTGAAGTGAGGGAAAAGAGATTTCATGAGCAGAGGGATCAGGATCATGATGGAGAGACCCATGGAGTAGGCTGTCCTGTGCTATTGGGAGCTCACAGACTCTGAAATAACAGCTGATGAACCTTCATGGAATGGATCTGGACCCTCTAAATGTAGATGACAATCAAAAGGTGTGGCAGTTTGTGGAGCCTCTTGCACTCAGTACTCTATTAGGGGTGCATGAACTGGCTACTTGGACCCCATGCCTAGTGGGGAAACACCTTTCTCAGCCTTGATACTTGGGGGCTGGACTCGGTCTTACCTCAACTGAATATGTCAGACCAAATTGACTCATCTTGGGATTCCTTACTGTTTATGGGGATTAAACTGGGGTGTGTAGGAGGTTGGGGGTAGGGAG
This sequence comes from Sigmodon hispidus, assembly GCA_004025045.1. Classification (NCBI taxonomy): domain Eukaryota; kingdom Metazoa; phylum Chordata; class Mammalia; order Rodentia; family Cricetidae; genus Sigmodon; species Sigmodon hispidus. The sequence continues at coordinate 28,362 of PVIH01015203.1, forward strand.
CAGGGAAGAGGCTGGGGGGAGGACTTGGAGAAGGAGTGGGAGGAGAAGTGATGAGTATGGGAAACATTTTAAAATAAAAAAGAAACAATAAATAAGACAAAAAATAATAAAAAAGATTTTTTTTAAAAAAAAATTCATTTTACATACCAAACACAGATTCCCCCTCTAACCCCTCCTGCTCCCCACACTTCCCAAAGAGTAAGGCCTCTCATGAGCAGTTATCAAAGTCTGGGACATTCAATTGAGGCAGGACCAAGCCCCTTTCTACATTAAGGTTGAAGACCTCCCACCATAAGTAATGGTCTGTACATAGCCAGCTCATGTACCAGGAATAAATCCTGATCCCACTGCTAGGACCCCTCAAATAGTTCAAGTTACAGAACTATCTCCCTTATGAAGAGGGCTTAGTCTGGTTCCACACAGTCTTCATAGCTATCAGGCTCTCAAGAAATTAGAGATCAATTTACCTCAAGACCCAGTGATACCACTATTAGGTATATACCCAGAAGATGTTCAAACATACCACAAGGATACTTGTTCAACTATATTCATAGCAGCATTATTCACAATTGTCTGAACCTGGAAACAACCTAGATGCCCCTCAACCAAAGAATGGATAAAGCAAATATGGTATGTTTACACAATGGAATATTACTCCGCTATAAAAAACAATGACATCATGAAATTTGTAGGCAAATGGATGGAACTAGAAAATATCATATTGAGTAACCCAGACTCAGAAATCTGTCTGCTGAAGCATTTGCCTTGAGGGGTAAGTTGGTGATTCTTTACCTTGCAGTTTTCAATATTCTTATGTCACTTTACATTCTTGGCATTTAAATATTAATATTTAATATTCCAATATTTATTTTCTGCTCATATCTGTTTGAAGATCTAAATGTCTTCTAGACCTGGATGTGCATTTGATATTTTTCTGCTATATTTATGTTTAGTTTTTTAGTCTTTTTTCAGCACCTCAGCAACTTCTACAGTAGAGACATGCACGCTTGTTCTTTTAGCTATGCCTCACCAGTCTTGAATATTCTATTTCTAACCTTATTTTGTGGTCTTCATTGTTATGAGAATGCTCAAGTTCGTTAACTTTGTCTTCAAGCCTTGAGAAGCTCTCTTCCAAAAGAGTTTAATTTCTACTGAGATTTTTATTTGGTATATAGATTTTTATTTTATTTTTTCTTTAAAATCTGTATGCTTTTTAGGAACTTTTGAGCCATATTGTATATTTTCTTCCTGACTTGCTTTTTTTTTCCATTTTATTGGAAGTCATTGGTCTCTTAAATATTGCTGTTTTGCATTATTTACCTAGCAGTTAGTCAACTTCTCTATCTTTGAAGTTAGTAGTTAGAGAGTTGTCAGATTTTGGTTGAGTCATACTGCCTTGTTTTATCTTCCATGTTTCTTCAACTTGCTGAATTTGTACTTCTATTGGCTTTTGCTTTTGCTTTTCAGTGAGAGCTATTTTGGAGACCAGTTTCTACATGATCCTATGTACTGATGTATTGACTGTTGTAAAGTATTAAATTCATTTCCATCAGATTTTATTGAATATTTTTTTTGGTAGGTTTTTTTCCCCCTGGTGGTGTTAGTATATTTGGATACAGTCTACACTGTCTAGGAGCCCAAGCTTTCCAATTTATTTGTAGCCCCACAGGAATGGGATGCTTTTAGAAGATTGGGCATGTGAATTGGGAGAAAAGAACAACAGTATGAGGCATCTCTCTGCCCTCTCTAGTCTAGTCAATGAAGTAGATTCTAGAGGAGGATGGATGCTACCTATGCTCAAACTGCCCAGAGCTGTGTTGTCATGGTTTTTATGCTTTTTCCCTCTGTTGTTGCTCTAAGAATAGATATTCCCCCTCCTTCTGCACAATCACTTGGAGCATGGTGGTTGCCTTGTTTTTTTTTTTTTTATCTTCCCTATTTTGGAGGCTGAGGTATTCATTGAAGTTTTTTGGCTGGGGCTTGTATATAAAACTTTGTGTGCTGACTCTTAGTTGGGATCGCAGTTCAGCTCAGCAGCAAGATGTCTGTCCCTCATATCCTCAAAATGTTGTACTCAATTCCAGAATTGTGTAATAAGGGAAAAGCAAAAGCATCAGTAACTGAAACAATAACTGTGAACTCAATACAGACATAAAGTAAAAATCAGAAATAACTACAATGACAAGAAAAAATAAATATTGTAATAAAGCAGTACTAAAAATTTTAAATGATGACAACAAAAGAAAAGAAAACTTGGAGAGAAAAAATGAGGAGTAGAAGTTGGGTGGGAAGAGGGGTGGAGAGTATCTGGGAGGTGTTAACTGAGGTAAAACAAGCAATATATCATATGAAAAGTGTTATGTAAATTTAAAAAAACAGATAAGGAAAATTTTAGTATTTAAAAGATGAAGATGAGGAAATTAAGAGAGATGTGGAAAGTAAAGGTCATAATCATGAAAGCGAATGAGAGAATTTTGTAATTAGTAAAGAAGGATAGTGAATAACTTACAAGATAAACAAAAGGAATAATAAAAAGCAGACATGTATTTAAAGGAAAGAAATAAAAAGAAAAAGAATATACTCACACATATATATATGAATTAACCAATTAGCAAATACCATGAAAATGGCTTGATACAATAATTTGGAAAATTATAATATTGTCTCTACCAGCTAGTTATGTAGGCAAAAATGAGTGCTCACCACTTCTGCTAATGTGACCTTCTTTCCCTTTCTTCCTGGAGGGAGTAGTGAGGATCTGGGAGTCATTTGAACTTGTTCCTAGTTTTTCTGCTTCTTAGTACAAGGTGTCATGGATAAAGAATTTAATTGTCAACTTGATACAAACTAGAATTACTTGGGGTGGGAATCTCAATGAGAGATTATTTAGATTAGGTTGGACTGTGGGCATACCAGTGAGGGATTCTTTTTAATTAGGTACATTGCAGTGGAAAAACCTACACTGACTGTAGGAAACATGGTTTCATGTGTTGGGTCTGAGACTGTATGAAAAAGGTAGTATAAGCTGAGTGCTAACATGAGTTCACTTATTTATTACTCTCCAGTCTTATGTGTGGATGGACCATCATTAGTTCTATCAGGACCCTGCTACTGTAACTGCCTTGCCACAGTGGCCTGTAGTCTAGACTGTGAGCTAAAATAAATCCTCTTTCTCCTAAGTTACCTTTGTGGAGTATTTTATCATCATAGTAGCAAAACTAAGACATTTTGGATTCATAATTCTTTGAGCTTGAGTTCTCTGCATGTAGCTAGACATTCCCAGGGCTGAGAAGTTGAGAAACAAATAATACTAAGAGGAAGGGATTCCTCCTTTCATTGCCCATATTTATAGATTTTCAAGACCTAGTTCTTGCAACACAGGGACTTGCTCAAACCTTCAATTCTCTTTAGCCAACTGCCAGAGCCATCAGTCACAAAACAAAATAAAAATTCACCCCATGCCTCTAGCTTAAATTCACTGCAGTTAGTTTTCAGTAAGTTTACCAGAATATCATTCTTCTGGCATCACACTGGAACACAAGGTAAACTTGGGTAAGGACAAGGCTGTGGTAGTATTTTTTATGAGGCCAAGGAAAGGTAAAAAGTAGAGGCTTATGGGTATGACTGTCTCGATATCATATTTCTTTGTTGTGAAGTAGGCAGCTATAGTTCAAGTGCCAGCTAACTTCAGACAGCTGTCTCCTGTATCTGTTTCTGTGTCCACTCTCTCCACTATGGCTCATCCTCTTTCTTTTTCTGGCACTTTTGCCCTTTATCACATCCTCAGATCATATATCAAACTAAGCACTGGTCACTATTTCTCAAGTGTTCCAGTAACCAGAATCTTTGTTCAGTATTAAACTTCAGTGTGGGGACTGGAGAGTTGGCTTAGGAGTTAAAATGTGTATTGCTTTTGCAGAGGACCTTAGATTACTTTTGTGGTCCCTACATTGGGTAGTTTGTGGCTGCTTGTAACTCCAGCTCCAGGTGCTCTGACACCTTTTGCTGGGTACCAAACAACCATCCTTCACACACATACACACACACACACACACACACACACACACACACACACAAAACTGAAAATAAAAAATAAGTTTTTAAATGTCAGCTTGTTGTCAATAATCAATCTCAAAAAAAAGCTATTTTTATTTATTTATCTTTTGGGTCAGGGGAAGGGGTTCAATGCTCTGGGTCAGAAAAAAAGTACTCTTTATTTCTAAAGCTTTTCAAATATTTAATAAAATATGATATATATTTAATAAAAATAGTCTGGAATATCAGAGGAGAATTAACCACAGAGTCAAGCCATGAAAACCAAGCAGTGGTGGCACACACCATTAGTTCCAGCACTTGGGAGGCAGAGCCAGAACTCTGAGTTCAAGGCCAGCCCAGTCTACAAAGCAAGTTCCAGGACTACTGCACAGAAAACCCTGTCTCAAAATAACAACAACAAAAACTAAAAACAAAAACAAAAAGTCTGGAGAGATGGCTCTGTCCTCTAATATTCCAGACTATTTTTACTAAATATATATCACCACAGTGAACTCTTCTTTTTCTTGACATGAACAGCTATTCAATTTTTCTAAAAGTGTCATAAAAATGTTTATATATCATTTGCTATATATTGATCTTGCTATCATTGATTCTTTCCATATTGCTGTATATCAATTTTTTATGAGATAAAACATTTCACCCTATAGGGAAGTTCCTTAAGCTCAGGAAATAAACAACTGAATGGCTTCAGGAAGTTCCTGAAATTGACCACATGCATTTGGTTCCTCTTCCCTGTGCTGTATCTAATCAGTAAAGGCTATCCAGAGATGGCTTGAATCAACCAACTTGTTCAAAAGATGCTCAGACCAGCTGAACTACCTGGGAATGGTATGCCTGAAGGCAGTGCAGTATGTTACTCATTTCCAGATTTTATGAACCAACAGCCATGCTGGGGAGAGTTTTGGTGATGTATCTGTCTTTGAGTCATTTTTGTTCCTAAAAGTAATCCCAATAAAACTGGTCTGCCAAGTTAGACTTTGGTAGTAGAAGTTTGTTCATGTTTACCCAGGAATAATGTTATAGAGCAATATTCATTGTGACAGTCAGCTTGGTGCATTGACTCTGTCAGAGCCTCAGTAAATGATTGGTGAATTGAATATAAGTATCTATGTTAGAAAATAGGATAAATGTTAGAATTGTTGTCATTTTGTATATTTTAAGCCCATTTTCCTCAACTGGAGAAGGTTCTGTCCTTATGGAAACATTTAGTAATATCTATAGATTTTCTTGTCACAAATGTATGTGTCCAATAGCATTAAATGAGTGGAGTCCACAGAGGCCATTAAACATTAAACATGTACAGTACACTCCCTATTGCAAAGAATTTTGTGATTTTTCTGATCTGAATAGCAATAGAAATGCCATTTTTTCTTCTTTTTTATTATTATGAATAAAGAAGTCACATTTTCTATCCTTGTATATCCTTATTCCAAAAGATTATCCATGAGACTGTCTATCTGGGCCACTTTCATCTTATACTATTAATGATAACCAGCAACACAAAATAAATAACACACAGCTGGGCCTAACTTTTCAGTAATTGTTATCTTAAGGGAATTCTTGAGATCAAAGGTTGCTTTGAGAATTTTTCTAGAACTTTATTTCATCAGTGTGAATTTTATTAACCTCATGGCTCATCTCAACTTGCAATGTAAGTTAAATAGATGAATATTTCACTTCCTTTAAATTTAATAATTCATATAAATGACAACCAGATATCAACTATTTGTGTACTTTAAAATTTGTCTGAAGGTGTTTCTTAGTCAGAATTTTAATTCTTATAATGATAGATTAAAATGTTCACATATACATATTTGGTTTTTTACTAAGTACTATTTTGCATTTAAAGAATTAAATGTAAAAGGTATGATAAAGATAAACATGTAGGAAAACCATCTTTCATTTTTGTTTAGGACCTAAGATATCAATTTACTCACTTATGAATCTTCAGAGAATTGTGGTATTAGGAAGAAAGTGACTGGATTTTTAAACCAGGAGACAGAAAAAAAAAGTTTGCAACGTTTCTTTCTAACAAGAAAAAGGATTTAGCCTTGTGTCCTGCTTTTCTCTCACCTTTTCTTTTTTTGTGTGTGTGTGAATGCTGAAGAACAGCTAATAAAGCGGCTTGATCTCCAAGGACCCCCAGGTTCTGCAGTGTAGTAGTGTTTTAGGAGTGACACAATTGATATGCACTGACTGAGAAGCTAAGCTATTATATCTTTGGATGATGCTACAACAGAGAACAAGGCAGCAACTAGAAGTTAAGCATTCACTTTATTTTTTTCAATCAATAAATGTCAGGCACACTTTTTTTTTTTTAAATCTTCGTTTTCTTCATTGGTTGTGGTGATAGTGATGATGATGGTGATATGACAAACCTGTTTTACATGGGTGAGGCTACTGTTTGAAAAATCAGATTTGGTTATGCATTTAGCTTGTGAAAGTTAATAATACACTATAAAATGGTATGAACTTTTGCCTAATGAGGATGCACTTTAAAGAGAGAAATAAGATACTTTAAAACTGATAGAATCTTGTGTTTCTCTGATGACATAGCAATAACAGCAGCATCCTGTGGGATCACAGGAGCTGTTGTGCTGGGTCACAGCTCTTTAAGGTAAATTAAGTTGTTTGTGAGAAAAAGTTGTTAGAAAATGTGCTAACATCTCTTTCTTAAAAAGAAAAGGAAAAAAAAAGCTTCAAAATAAGACTCTAATTACAGATATCTTTTCCAGATTGAACCACCACTAATTTAACCAAAAACATGTGTGTGTAACAAAAGACCTCGTAAAAGGGACATTTGAGGTTTCACATGGATTTCTGCAAAAGACAAACACAGTAAAATCACAGAGTTGGCTGATGGACACCCTGCCTTACTAAAGTTATAAAATTTTTATTGAATCCTTGGGGCTTATAAGATCCATTCATCCTCTAAGAGAAACTAAAGGTCTTAATCCACACAGGGTCTTTCCACTGCTTACCAGAGGAGTAAATCCTCCCACCTTGAACAGCATCATCTAGGTTTCTGGAACTCTGTGTGAGCTGTACATTTGATCTCCACTGAACCCCTTGTAAAATGTGCTATGGAAACGTTATCTCTGCCTCTTGGTTTATGACCTGAGCTGATACTGAGCACAGAGAGGTAGAGTTATCTCATGGCACATCCTGTTAGGAAAGAGCCCATTTTCAACTCTTATCTCAATAAGACATCTCAGAATGCCAAGAACACTAGGTATGCACTAAGTCACTAAACAATTGATTCACATGTAGGGTGGACCAAATCAAGACTGGATTTGGAGGATCACTAATCACGAGGAGGTCTGACACATGATGATGCATTCCAAAGCCCCAGGGAAAATCCCTGTGTGTTGGATTGTTACTGAGAAAAATTATTCAGTCAGTTAAATTCAATAAACACTTCTTTTTCCCTGGTGAAGTCTAGTCACACTTCCACTTCCTTTGTCTCCTCTCATAAACTGTTAACAAGAAACATTTCAAGAGTTGAGTGGACTGAGGCACTAGACCCTGGCCTCATGGGCCATCAGCTAGCAGAAGTAGATAGGTAGTGTCTCCTATCTATATCTATATTACCCATGGGAGGATGGTCATTTTCATAACAAATGTCTATAGGATGTTGAAACACTATAATGAAGGAGCAGAAGAGGGGGCCTATTGCCAAACATTCAACTCTTTTACATGTTATAGATGCTTTGAAGATCCATAACTCTAGCCCTGAGCACAATGACTTCTTATAAAAGCAGAAAGGACTGACCTGTGAAAGAACACTATTCTTTTGCATTGTAACAGCTTTGTTGGAGTGTAATGGGAAAAAAAGGGTGTGTCTTTAAAGTACACAGTATGAGGATGGATGTGTGTATACAATCCTAGTGTGGGTTTTTCAGTCAGCTTTACAGTGTCAGACATGGACTCCCAGCTGTGAATGGGGCCTCAAATCTAAACTTTTATTGACTCGTTCTCATCCTATACCTTTGGTCCCCAGAAATGATTCATGTCATAAATACATGACAGTTGAGTGTGTTTCTACATGCTTTTCACTCAGATTCTTTTATGCTGATAATGAAAGTCAGTGTGAAACTACTGTCTCAAAACATAAGCCATAAGCACAAATTACTATGATGTATACTGTGATTTGAGATAAATATTTTAGTAACAAATAATTAAGAAATAGCCAAGTAAAAGTGACAGAATAATTGAGGACCACAACAGTGTTTCTAATATTGTTTTTCAAACAAAATGTTAAAGATGAACCCCAAAGCACTCAGAACTTTAATATCAGGCTTTAAACCAGAAAGAATGTCTACTTTTTGGTTATATATTTATAAAAGTGATAACTGGGGAAAAATTCAAAAAAACTCTTTATAGGTTTAAGCAAAATTTGAATGGTTACCATCAAAAGCTGATGAGTACCTGGAGAAATCTGGGCCAGTGACATTTGTTTCACTTAACTGAGGAATTGAACTAATGAATACAGAGCAGATATTAAAAGGCAATATATGAGGACATTTTTTCCGAGGTAAAATAAGAAACAAAGTAGATATTGGAATGGCATGTGGCATAGAAAAATTGCTGAAGAATTTGTATAAACCTCAGTCCCAATCAAAGTCAAAGACGCTCAGTTGTCTTAGTGTTCAGGATGACATCTATCTCACAGGTTCTATAAGCCTGTGTCCATGTTCTGTGTATTTTCCATACAACCTATATGGTCTCATCAAAATTGTGTCCTTGCTGTTTTTGACTATAGCAAGACATGCCAAGTCTCTACCATCTCAGCATTAACTCTTACCAGCTACCCACATGCCTGGATCTTTACCCCCATCAATTCCCAACAAGGCTTACCTCACACATGCTGTTCAAATTGGTACTCAATATGCAGCTTTTCTTATGCAAATATGCTGTTTGATTTTCCTCATACCAATTTCTTCTGATATAGAAATAAAATTTGCTTATATATAAAAAAATAGTCTTTACTTGTGTCCCAGATTGGCCTTAAACTCCTAGCAATCCTCCTGCCTCAGACTTCCATGTGCTAGGATTGCAGGTGTACAACACATTCTTGACCTAATTTAGTTTTTATTTTAGTTTCTATTATGATACTGCTTATTTTTAGAAGTAAGAGCACTAAAAGGCAAAAATGAATGAGTACAAACGATTTCCTTAAGAACACAATACATATACTTCATCTTGACAGCTATTTTACATATACATATATCATGACGTGCTAACTCATCGCAGATCTTCAGGCATAGAAACTGTTTTGCCTGCTACTACTGTAGCTGTGGTGGTTGCCCTTGGACTGGTTTGTCCTTCTGTATCAAAGGATGCTTGTCTGTGTCTCAATACATTCTTTTACAGCCTCAGTTTTGATTGTGAATTTTATTCCAAGCCTTATTGATTATCTACTTAAAATTTAAAGTCACAATTACAAAGTCTTCTTAAGTTCTCTTGGGCTTTATTTCCTGCAAATGCACTAATTTTATATAATTTCTGATACCTCTAAACGTGTAAATGTTTAACTCTTCCTTATATTTTTCTTATGTGATGTTAAAATTTAAAAATATGTATTTCACTCTACTGCTTATTCTAATCTTGCAAGTTTTGTGGAGTTGCTATTACAGTGTGAAATATTTTAACATATTGTATTGTTTTATTTGAGTAGTGCATTCTTTGGAATGTGTTTTTACATTTTTCTTTTTTCTTTTTTGGGCCTGGGCTTTTTTTTATTGGGAGACTTTTAATGACAGCTTCAATTTTCTTTGGTGTTTTAGGACTGTTTAGGTCTTTAATCTGATCTTGATTTAATTTTGGTAAATGGTACCTGTCCAGAAAGCTGTCCATTTCTTCTAGGTTTTCCATTTTTGTGGAGTATAGATTTTCAAAGTATGACCTGATAATTCTCTGGATTTCCTGGGGGGTCTGTTGTTATGTGCCCCTTCTCATTTCTGATTTTGTTGATTTGGATACTCTCTCTCTGCTTTTTGGTTAGTTTGGATAAGGGTTTATCTATCTTGTTGGTTTCTCAAAGAACCAACTCTTTGATTCATTGATTTTTTTGTGTTGTTCTTTTTGTTTCAATTGTGTTGATTTCAGCTCTAAGTTTGATTATTTACTGCTGTTTATTCCTTATAGGTGAGTTTGCTTCTAATTGTTCCAGGACTTTCAGCTTTGCTGATAGTTATTTTGAGTGGGATTTCTCTAGTCTTTTCATGTTGGCATCTAGTGCTATGAATTTTTTTCTTAAGGCTGCTTTCATTGTATCTCATAAGCGTGGATATGTTGTGGATTCATTTTTGTTAAATTCTAGGAAGTCTTTGATTTCTCTCTTAATTTCTTCCTTGACCCAGAGGTGGTTCAGTTGAGTGATGTTTAGTTTTCATGAGTTGGTAGGCTTTCTGTGATTCTTGATGTTGTTGAACTCTAACTTTAGACCATGGTGATCTGATATGGTACAAGGAGTTATACCCATTTTTGGTACCTGTTGATATTTGCTTTATGACCTAGTATGTGGTCAATTTTAGAGAAAGTTCCATGGGGTACTGAGAAATATGTATATTCCTTTTTGTTTGGGCGGAGGGTTCAGTATATATCTAAGTGCATTTGGGTCATAACTTCTGCTAGATCCCTTATTTCTCTGTTGAGTTTCTGTCTGGTTGACATGTTCAGGGGTGAAAGTGGGGTACTGAAGTCTCCCACTATTAGTGTGTAAGGTTTGATTTGAGGTTTAAGCTTTAGTGGTGTTTCTTTTACGTATGTAGGTGCCCTCGTGTTAGAGGCATAGATATTCAGGATTGAAATTTCTTCTTGGTGAATTTTTTCTGAAATGAATAAGTAGTAACCTTCCTGGTCTCTTTATTGATTTTAGTTTAAGGTCTATTTTGTTAGATATTAGAATGGCTATACCAGCTTGTTTCTTAGGGCCATTTGATTGGAAAGTCTTTTCCCCACCCTTTACTCTGAGCCTGTATCTGTATTTTAAAGTCGAGATGCATTTTTTGTATGTAGCAGAAGGATGGCACCTGTTTGTGTATCCATCGTGTTAGTATGTGTCTTTTCATAGGTGAACTGAGTCCATTGATATTAAGGGATATTAATGACCAGTGATCAATATTTCCCATCATTTTTAGCAGTATCTTGTATTTCCTTTACTTTTTTGGGGGGATCTTCTGTGGGTTTATCAATTGTCTGTGGTTACATGGGTTTCTGGTTTCCTTAGGTTGGAATTTTCTCTCTAGGGTTTTCCATAGGGCAGGATTTGTGGTTAGGTATTGTTTAAATCTGGTTATATTGTGAAATATCTTGTTTACTCCATCTATGTTGATTTATAATTTTGCTGGGTACAGTAGTCTAGGTTGGCATTCATGCACTTTTAGTGTCTGTATAATGTGTGACCAGGACCTTCTTGATTTGGTTGTTTAAATTGAATAGTTAGGTGTTATTCTGATGGGTCTGCCTTTATAGGTGATTTGACTTTTTTCTTTGCAGCTCTTAGTATTTTTTCTTTGTTTTATAGGTTTAGTGGCTTGATTATTATATGGCCAGCAGACTTTTTTTGTGTGTGAGTCTAGTCTGTTTGGTGTTCTTTATCTTCATATGCATTTCCTTCTTTAGGTTGGGAAAGTTTTCTTCTATAATTTTGTTGAATATAATTTCTGTGCCTTTGAGCTGGTAGTCTTCTCCTTCTTCAATTACAATTATTCTCAGGTTTGACCTTTTCATGGTGTTCCAAATTTCCTGGACATTTTGTGTTATGACTTTTTTGGTTTTATTGTTTTCTTTAACTGATGTATCTATTACCACTATTGAGTCTTGCACCCACAGATTCTCTCTTCCATCTCTTGAATTCTGTTGGTTATGTTTTGAATCTGTGATTTTGGGTCATTTTTTTCAGATTTTGTATTTGTAGTTTTGTCTCAGTTTGTGCCTTCTTTATTGCTTCTGTTTCAAATTTTTTTCACCTGTTTGTTTTCTTTTTTTGGTTTTCTTTATTTTCTTTCAGGGCTTTTTTCATCTCTTCTAATTTTCTGTTTGTATTTTCTTCTCTTTCTTTAAGGGAGTTTTTTATATCTTATTTTAAGGCTTCTATTCCTTTCATAAAGCTGTTTTTAAGGTTGTTTCCTTCTGTTCCCTTTTCATTGTTATGTTTAATTCTTGAAGCTATAGAACTACTTGCTTTCTCTGGTGATGTCTTGTTGACCTTTGTATTGTTGTATGTAGTCTTGCACTGCCATCTGCCCATTGTTTTCTCAATTCACTCTTGGTTAGTTCTTGGTCAGCTCTTAGTGAGTTGTTGGCCTGAGGGCTCTTAATCAGCTATGTGTTCAGAGGGTTGGCTGGTTTGTGCAGAAGTGACGTGTCCATCTCAGGGCCCAGGTTCAGGTGGAAGAAATCACTGTCTGACTTCTGATTGCTTTTACCTTTTTCACATTTGAAAGCAGAATCCCATTAGTTCTGTGTTTAATATGAATTTCTGATTTAATATCATCAGTCTAATAATGTAGTATTTAACAAACTCATAGTTTGAACATTATTATCACAGAATTTACAGCTGAATATTTGGTTAGAGTTTATAAAAGAATCCATGAGGCCATGGTAAGCATGTGCATTCTATTATATGGGCTGTTTACCTTTACCTTAATAAGTTCTTCCTCTCAGGTTTCCTTACTTTTGCTTCTATTTCTTTTATTCTGTAGGTGTTATAAATTAATTCCGGGGGGCTATGATAACATTTTCCTATTAAGCTAGTCTTATGTTTTCTTTATGGGTTTTATTTTATTTTATCTGCTTGTTTTGCATACAAGTGTGTGTGTGTGTGTGTGTGTGTGTGTGTGTCTGTGTGTGTGTGTACCTGCAGAAAACTTTAGTTGTCTCTGCTTTAAAAAGTATTTTTAAGAGACACTTTGAGAAACACAAGGAAGCACACCACAGTAGAATTTACAATATAAGAGTCTTGTTTAAGCTTCAGTAGTGAGTGGTCTGGAGTAAGTCTATACAGTATTTTGAGTCTTAGTTTCTAAATAAAATGCAGAAGCAGTTTCAAAGTTTTCTTTGAGTTTTTGTAACTGCTCTGTATTGTGTTGAAAGAGTAATGAGGGGTGGTGACTCATGAAAGATAATCCCCCCTTCTTTCTTTCTTTCTTTTTTTTTTTGACTGTGTAGCAACATGTCATCGTTCTTTTTTTATTATTATTATAATATATGTGGAGTTTACTAATTAGTGTTTGGATCTAAGCATTATTGGGTCAGTGGGACCATAGGACTGTCTGCTCCCCTCCTTCTTTCATGACAGTGAAAATTTGCAAACAAATACTTACAGCAGGAAGGACTTTAGTTTCAAGTATAGAAAACCAAAGTTTGTGGGATTTTACATCATGCACTCCATCAAACTCAGTTATCAGTCCTCTCAGATTCATACCCACTCTTATGATCTCCCCATTTACAAAAGAGCCCATTCATGGTGCTCATTTACTTACTGGAGCATAATTAAACACCCTGTGGTCAGCCCTTTAAAGAAAAAGAGTTCTTCCTCATCCACACCCCTGCCAGAGGCTATCAATGCAGAAGTAAAGCACTGTGTCAGACCACATTTTTTTATTTGTTTCATATGAGTGCTAAATGGCCACGGTCAAAGTTCATATAAATGGCTTAGTTGTCTGACCATGGCTTAGTATCCTTCTAACTTTTTTCTTTGCTATTTTTATGAAGTATTTGTTCTCATTGTTGGAAGACTGCAGCCATGCTTCTTAGCGTTTTCCCTTCATTGTAGGGAGAAAGCAATGTTAAAGATGCAAAAATGGGTCAGAGCAACTGTCTGTCAAACTTTACAACATCTCAGTTGATTTCCATGAGCACACAGGTGCCTGAAACTGTCATATGGCTATTTCTGTCTAAAAGTGCCTTGGAGAATAATATTTCTTTTTTTCCCTTGCTTTTCTGTATTTTTATTTTATTTTTTAAAATTTATTTTTAAAAAGGTCTTTCTTTTCATGTATCCCCTGCTCCTCCTCCCTTTCCTCTTCCCAATTCCTCCCAGTCAGACTTCAGCCTCCTCCCTCCCCATGCCCCATCCTCTTCCCCAAAATAGCAAGAAGTCCCAAGGTGGGTCAGCACAGCATGGCTCATCCACTCCTGGCAAGTTCGATTTCTGTATCCCAATATCAAGACTGGGTTAGGCTCGATTCTGCAGGAAATGGGCTCCGAGGTACCAGCCCATGCACAGGAACACAGTCTGATCCCACCTCTCAAGGCTTCACATACTGCCCATGCCAATGGACAGTTGCCTACCCTTCCTTGGAGGGCCTAGCTCCTTTTCCTGATTGTTCCCCAGTGGCTGTTCTTGATACAGTGAGCTCCCCAGAGCTCCAGCCGGCCATCATTGTGGGAATTATTTTTTTGTAATTCTTATCCCCTTGCTCATACAGACCTCTCCCTACCCCTCAGCTGGATGGGAAGTTCTGCCCAGTGCTCAGCCATGGATCTCTGCCTCCACCTCTATTCATTGTTGGATGTAGGTTCTGTGATGACACTTAGAGTGGTTGTTTATTTGATTTTAGGGGAAGTCCTATCTAGGCTCCCCTTTCACTATTGGTTGAAGACCTAGCCAGAGATATCCTGTGAGTTCTTATAGGTTTCCTTTAGCACCCTGCCTCTTTCCAAACCCACATTGATTCTTCTATCAAGATATCCATCTTTTATCCCCCCTTTGTTTCTCCTCTTACTCAACCAAATACTTTTCTTATGATTTGTTCCCACCTCTTCTTGGTTGCCACTCATTATGATCCCAATTTGCAAGGTGATCTTCTCTATTTTCTCTTCCTAGGAGAATCTCTGGATGTCTCTCATAAGTTCTTTCTGATCCCAAGCTGCTCAAGGCTTGTGTTTTGTAGCTTCGGTATTATTTGCTTTGCTTTTTTGTCTAAAGTCCACTTATGAATGAGTACATCCCATGCCTATATTTCTGGTCTTGCCTACAAATTTAGGATTTTTTTTTTTTAACTGCTGAGTGGTACTACATTGTGTAGATGTACCACAGTATGTTAATCCATTCTTCAGTTGAGGGTTTAGGTTGTTTCCAGGTTCTTCATATTACAAATAATGCTGCTATAAACAAAGTTGAGCTAATTCCTTTGGGGAAAGATTATGCGTTCCTTGGGTATATGCCCAATAGTAGTACTGCTGGATTCTTGGGAAGATTGATTCCCAGTTTTCTGAGAAACTGCCATACTACATTCCAGAGTGGCTGAACAAGCTTACACGCCTACCAACAATGGAGGAGTATTCCCCTTGCTCCTCAACCTTTCCAGCATAGGCTATCATCTATGTGTTTTATCTTAGCCAATCTGACAGGTGTAAGGTGGTATCTCAAAGTTGCTTTGATTTGCGTTTCTCTGAGGGCTAAAGATGTTGAACTATTCTTCTTTCTTTCTTTTTATTATGAATAAAGTCACATTTTCTATCCTTGTATATCCTTATTCAAGGTTCCTTCCCCCTCCCACCACATCAGGTCATTCTCTCTTCTCCACATCTCCCCATTCCCCCTATGGGCAGTCAGTCCCAAGGTCCCACAGTCCCAATATTGCTTAGTTCAGCCTCTACTCCTGGGAAATCTAGTTTCTCCCCCCAACATTAAGACTGAGTCAGGTGTTCCTCTAGGGGAAGTGGCATCAAAGGAGTCAGTCTAAGGTGTTTGCAGTTGAGCACTTTTTCAAGTACCTTTCACCATTTGAAATTCTTCTGCTGAGATTTCCCTTTTTAGTCCTGAACACCATTTTTTGACTGGGTTATTCAAAGTTTTAGGCTCTAGTTTCCTGAGTTCTCTATATATTTTAGAGATCTGTCCTCTATCAGTTGTAGGGTTGGTGAACATTTTTTCCCATTCTGTAGGCTGTCATTTTGTCCTATTGACTGTGTCCTTGGCTTTACAGAAGCTTCTCAGTCTCAGGAGGTCCCACTTACTGATTGTTCATCTTAGTGTCTGTGCCACTTGTGTTATATTTGGGGAGTAGTTACCCATGCCAATTTGTTGCAGGGTATTTCCCCCTTTCTTTTCTATCAAATTCAAAGTGGCTGGGTTTATGTTGAGGTCCTTGATCCACTTGGATTTGAGTTTTGTGCAGGGCGACAGGCTCAGATCTATTTGCATTTTTATTTATGGTTGTGAGCCAAGCCTTTAACGGCTGAGCCATCCCTCCAGCCCCTATTTGCATTTTTACACACACTACCAACCTGCTATGCCAACTCCATTTGTTAAATATACTATCTTTTTTCCATTGAATATTTTGGGCCTCTTTGTCAAATATCAGGTATTCATAGGTTTTTGGGTTAATGCCCAGACCCTCAGTTAGATTCCATTGATCCACAAGTCTGTTTTTATGCCAGTACTAGGCTGGTTTTATTACTGTAGCTCTATAGTATAACTTGAAGTCGGGGATGGTGATACCTCCTGTTGAGTGATACTTTTGTTGAATGAAATTGTTTTGGCAATCCTGGCTTTCCTGTTATTCCAAATGAAATTGAGTATTGTTCTTACAAGATCTGCAAAATATTGTGTTGGGATTTTGATGGGCAGTGCATTCAATTTGTAGATTGCCTTTGGTAGAATTGCCATTTTTACTATGTTGATCCTACCTATTAAGGAACATGGGAGATCTTTCCATTTTCTGATAGCCTCTTCAATTTCTTTCTTCAGTGATTTAAAGTTTTTGTCAAATAGATCTGTTACTTCTTTGGTCATAGTTACTCCAAGGTATTTAATGCTATTTGCAGCTATTATAAAGGGTGATGTTACCCTCATTTCTTTTCCAGCCTTTTTATCTTTAGTGTATAGGAAGGCTACTGATTACGTTTGAGTTAATCTTGTATCCTGCTACATTGCTGAAGGTGTTTATGAGCTGTAGAAGTTCCTTGCATATCTTTATGGAGATCATTGAAGCCTTCATAGAAGATATAAAAAATTTCCTTAAAGAAATAAAAGAAAATACAAACAAAAAATTGGTTAGATGAACAAATCCTTGAAAGAAATCCAAGAAAAAGTAAACCAAAAATCAAAGAAACATTCAAGGAACTAAAAACTGATATAGAAGCAATAAAAAAGGCACAAAATGAGGCAAAAATGGAAATGGATAACCTGAAGAAAAGAGCTGGAACTACAGATACAAGCATAATTAACAGAATCCAAGAGATGAAAGATAGAATCTCTGAAGTGGAAGACTCAGTAGCTGAAATAGATACATCAGTCAAAGAAAATACTGAAACAAAAAAAGCCATAGTGAAAAATGTTCAGGAAATCTGGGACACCATGAAACCACCTAACCTAAGAATAATAGGAATAGAAGAAGGAGAAGAATACCAGCTCAAAGGCACAGATAATGTATTCAGTAAAATCATAGAAGAATACTTTCCTAACTTGAAGAAGGAAATGCCTATAAGGATACAAGAAGCTTACAGAACACCAAATAGATATGACCCCAATAAAGTCAGCTCACCACATAATAATCAAGCTACAAAACATACAGAATAAACAAAAAATTTTAAGAGCTGCAAAAGAAAAGAGTCAACATACTTATAAAGGCAGACCCATCAGAATAACACCTGACTATTCAATGGAAACGATGAAAGCTAGAAGGGCTTGGTCAGAAGTTATACAGATGCTAAAAGAGCATGGCTGCCAACCTAGAATACTATACCCAGCATAATTATCAATCACCACAGATGGAGTAAACAAGACATTTCATAACAAAGTCAGACTGAAACAATTCCTGTCTACCAATCTGGCCCTCCAGAAAGCATTAGAGGAAAAACTACAACCTAAGGATCCCAGATACACCCATGAAACCACAAACAATCAATAATCCCAGAGAAGAATAGCCCAGAGAAAGGAATTACATAAAAGCTACCACCAAATCTATCAGGAAATATCAATCAGTTGTCACTAATATACCTTAATATCAATGGACTCAACTCACCTATAAAAAGACACACACTAACCAGGTAGATACAAAAACAGAAGCCATCGTTCTGCTGCATAGAAGAAACACACCTCAACCATAATGACAGACACAGTCTCAGAGTAAAGGGTTGGGAAAAGATTTTCTAATCAAATGGTCCTAAGAAACAAGCTGGGGTTGCCATCCTAACATCTAACAAAGTAGACTTTAAGCTAAAAGCAATTAAAAGGGACCAAGTTGGTCATTACTTGTTCATCACAGGAAAAATTGGTCAAGAGGAGATTTTAATCTTAAATATTTATGCACTAATATAAGGGCACCTACTTATGTAAAAGAAACACTGCTAAAGCTCAAAACCCACATCAATTCTCACACCCTAATAGTGGGAGACTTCAATGCCCCACTTTCACTCCTGGATAGGTCAACCAGACAGAGACTCAACAGAGAAATAAGGAGTCTAACAGAGGTTATGATGCAAATGGATGTAATAGATATTTACAGAAGCCTCCACCCTAATGCAAAGGAATATACATATTTATCAGCTTGTTATGGAACTTTCTCTAAAATTGACCATGTAATTGGTCATAAAGCAAATATCAACATATACAAAAAATGGAAATAATCCATTGTATCATGTTGGACCACCAGGGCCTAAAGTTAGAGTTCAACAACATCAAGAATCACAGAAAGCCTACCAACTCATGGAAACTAAACATCACTCAACTGAGCTACCTCTGGGTCAAGGAAGAGATTAAGAAAGAAATCAAAGTCTTCCTAGAATTTAATTTAATGAAAATGAATTCACAACATATTCAAATTTGTGAGACACAATGAAAGCAGTCTTAAGAGGAAAATTCATAGCACTTGTTGTGTACATGAAAAATTTATAGAAATCCCATACTAAAGAACTAACAGCTCAACTGAAAGTCCTTTAACAATTAGAAGCAAACTCTCCTAGAAGAGTTTGCGACAGGAAATAATCAAACTTAGAGCCGAAATCAACACAATTGAAACAAAAAGAACAGTACAAAGAATCAATGAGTCAAAAAGTTGGTTCTTTGAGGAATCAACAAGATAGAGATACCCTTATCCAAACTAATCAAAAAGCAGAGAAAGAGTATCCAAATTGACTTCTGTTTTATTAATTGTACTTGTATATGTGTATGCACATATACAGACATGCACACACACAAAAAAAGCATATTCATTCTTCATATTGTTATTTTATGTAATTGAAAGGATAACTATTTGATATTAGGTTACCAATAATTGTGCTCATCCCTAAAGAAAACTATTTCTTCAGCTTTTAGAATTTGTTTAGTTTCCTGTCGTTCTCTCTGTGGGGTTGAGGTTTCATGGGCTTTCTCATGTCTAGTTGGGCATGATTATTGATGATCTCATTCTTTATGCAGTCATATTTGTGAGTATTTACGTGTATATCTCCTGACATTATTAGGATACACAGTCTCACAGCAAATTCATTCATCCTCAGGTTATTACACTCTTTCTACCCTCTCTTCCTCCATTAATCCTGAGTCTTAAGTTCAGAAAAAACAACATAAGAAAAATTGTGCCTGGTATTGGAAACTTAGACAGCTTTTCAGTGCTAGTGAAATTATGAATATTGGAGAAACTACAACCATCATGCTAGTAAACCAACATATTGCTTAACTACATCCGAAATATTTGTCTTTTACACACATATGAAAGTATAAGCATTATTCCTCATCAAGAAAACTTCTTTTTGCAACAGAAGGAAATCATCACAGAAAACCACAATCAACAAAAACACAGAATTGTTCAGCTCATTCCCAAAAGATATATCAGAACACATACACACATGTTTATCTCTTTCCTTTCTCCTCATGATCAGTTTTCAAGGTGTCTTTATGGAGTAAAATTATCTCCTTGATTATGCATAAAACTTCTTTGGTGATTTGGCCTTTGTTTCCTTTCTCAGCCTTCTTTTTCTATACATAATAACTCTCCTAATGAATTGAATTTTATAGTCCTGAACTTATAGTAATGCCTGGCTCCTCTTCTTTAACCTAAATTCTCTTCTCTTCCTTCTTATCCTAGAGAATCTTAAATGCCCTGAAATGCCTCCATTCAAGGATTACTTTATTTGAATTTTCCTTTCTATCTCTATTGCACAGATATAGATGGTATTTGCAGGCACTAGTATATCATTTCCATATTAGAATGAGCATAATATAATTACTTGTTTGTCTATACTAATTTCCATAAATACAGAAAACTTTTATGATGAGCTTCAGTATCATAAAGGAAGCTAAAAAGTTGTTTAGAACACATTAACAGATAATAAAATTAATGATATAAATGGAGAAAAGCATATGACTCTAGGCCTTATGATCACTGACCTGAAATTATTTTATTATATAATACCACATTTGACATATTTAGTAGGCAAGCTAATATTATACCTTAATTGTTAACTTTTTAGAACCAAGTACAAAAATGAAAACACATATCATAGAGAAATTAAAGCAATTATTATAGCATTTATATAACTACTAACCTATGCAAACAGTACTCCAAAAAATAATCTCAGTTGATATGCATTCCATTTCATTGCATATATAAAAGCTATTTGATTATCATTAAGTCAATAGCATAGTTGATTAACATCATAGAATATATCCATATTTACTCTATGAATCTCTCTTCTTTCCTCTATCATCTGTTTTTATCTATCATATGTATCATATATATCACTACATATATCTATCTGTATTTATCTATACCTATCTATATATTTTTCTTCAAATGTATGTCCATAGAATAAAGATGTGATCACCTTGCTTTGTTTCAAAAGAACATCAGAGATGCTGAAAATGTAGAACAAAAGAAACTCAGATTACATATAAAAAAATAGAACTTTTCAGTTAGTTGTGAAATTTTTTTTCTGAATTTGCTTCTGGTTTTGCCTCTGGTTGGATGTTTTGTTGTATTGTTTAACTCTTTAGATGTCAGTTTATTTTTGATGAAGATAAATTACATGTTTACTGATGATTTCAATTTAAACATGTGTTCTCTTACCTAGATAAAAATTCTATAGATGAAGTAAGAGTCAACTACAAGCTGACTAAGAACAATCCCTGTGATAATGGAAGACACACAGATCCTTGGCTTACATTCAACTAAAAGACAAATAAGAGCAACCACTGCAGTTACTGGAGACACAGAGACCTCAGGCCCACAACTGACTAAGAGCCAACCAAAAGCACTAAAAGTGAACTGAGGAAGCAATGGGCAAACATCAGTGCAAGAATACGTACAAAGATCAACAAGCACCGCCAGAAGAAGCTGGTGATTCTACAACATCAAGACAATAAAGAGGAAATAGAAAGAAATGACCTTAAAAACAATTTTATGAAGATAATAGAAGCCTTAAAAGAAGATATAAAAAAACCTCCCTTAAAGAAATAGAAAATACAATCCAAAAAGTGGAAGAGATTAACAAATCCCTGAAAGAAAACAAACAGGTGAAGGAAACATTCTGGGAATTAAAAATTGAAATAGAAACAATAAACAAACTGAGGCAAAGCTGGAAATAAAAACATAAAGAGCCAAACTGGAACTACAGATACAAGCATAACCAATAGAATGTAAGACATGGAAAGAAGAATCTCTGGAATAGAAGATTCAATAGTGGAAATAGATATAATATATGAGTTAAAGAAAACACTAAAACCAAAAATATCATAACACAAAATGTCCAGGAAATCTGGGACACCATGAAAAGATCAAAACTGAGAATAGTTGAATCAAAGGAGGAGAAGAACACCAGGTCAAAGGAACAGATTATATATTCAACAAAATCATAGAAGAAAACTTTCGTAGCCTAAAGAAGAAAATGCCTATAAAGATACAAGAAGCTTACAGAACATTAAATAGACTAAACCACCCCCAAAAGTCTGTTTCCCACGTAATAATCAAGCCACTAAACCTAGTGAACTAAGAAAAAATACTAAGAGCTGCAAAGGAAAAAGGTGAAGTTACCTATAAAGGCAGACCCATCAGAATAACACTTGACTATTCAATGGAAACAATGAAAGCAAGAAGGTCTTGGTCAGATGTTATACTGAAGGACTCTAGATTGTAGGGCTGGATCCAGACATTTAGTTTAGACATTCAGTTTAGTAGATAAAATTTGTCCTGGCCTGCCCAGACATACCCGGGCTCCCACATCCCTTCCCTCATAAACTCAAGGCTGCGACCAGACAGATAATGCAGGGTTGCTAAGAGACAATCGGATAGCAGGGAGCCAGGTGACCAGGACTGCATA
>PVIH01015204.1:0-50586 GCA_004025045.1 Sigmodon hispidus
TCCCTCAACTGAAGAATGGATTAACAAACTGTGGTACATCTACACAATGGAATACTACTCAGCAGTAAGAAAAAATGATATCCTAAAATTCACAGGCAAATGGAGGGATTTGGAGAATATCCTCCTGAGCGAAGTCTCACAAACTCAGAGAGATAAGCAGGGGATGTACTCACTCACTAGTGGTCTCTAAACAAGCAAACAAGAAAAAAGCCAAACATGCCCAAGAGGCAAACCACCGAACAGCTTGGGATCAGAAACACCCTGGACTGACCCTTCAAACCCCAGTCCAACTATAGGAACACCTGACTCACTCTTGAGGGAGGGGGGAAAGAACTGGATTTGGCGAGAAGTGGAAACTGATCTAAGCATTATTGGGTCAGTGGGACCATAGGACTGTCTGCTCCCTGCCCAGGGAGGGGATGGGGAGTTGCAGAGAAGAAAAATGACCAGATGTGTTGGGAGGGGGAAGAGACCTTGAATAAGGATATACAGGGAGGGAAAAAAAAATTCAGAGGGAAAGATGAACACAAAGAAAATATATGTGTAGCAATCTTATTTGTATTTCCACCCTTGATAAGCCATGCTTATGATTATTATCCTCTGTATAGTTATTGTTAACTCTTCCACATTTTAAATTCTTTTTACTGTGTTTTTTTTTTGATAAATACAAAATAAAGAAGAAAAAAATAAAAATAAAAAAAAGAAAAGGTAATAGTTATAAGTTGAAAAGCTAAGAACACATTGATTACTATATTAGCCCCCAATGATGAAGGAATGACTAAAGAGTGTCAATATCTGTTTATCTGTCTGTGTTGTGACTGAGAAGGTCAGATGGACAGACAGAATGAGGAGCATGAGATTCTCAATGATATCCACACAGGAAGAGTGGTGTCAGGGGGTCAGGACAGGTGCACCTGAGGACAGTAAACACATAATTAAGAGTCATAAAAAGTAGTCAACTAGACTTTCTCATAGTCCAAGGGCTGGATGTCAGTGTCAGCCCTATAGTATGCAGTGACATTTGGTGATCAAATAGAAAGATTAGCCAGAATTGGGACCATGACTGGTTAAGCAGAAGTTCTAACAGGAGCAAAGTGCTTTATTGCTGACCACTTTACAGGATTCTGATCACAACTTTCCTCTAAATCAAAGCTGTTCCACACCACAGAATGCTCATGGAGGTTTATTTCTGAAGACATGGGGGTGGAGGGAAGAAAAATTCCTGTAGTTGCCAAGCCCTCACTATGTCCACTCATCCTCCTAATGGTCATGTTCACGTTTAATCCCCACATAGTAAACCGCTAATTCCTCAGGTGGGGAAAGTGAGGAACAGGGGAATACAAAGAACCTTCGTGGACTTACATGTTAGCAATTGATACCAGCCTATAAATTTGTAGAGCCCATACTCACAGCCAGTAGGAGTGCTGGTCAGCCCTGCACAGCGTCTATCCTCTCAAACATAACTATTCAGCCCTTGTAGTTCCCTATTTGAGATTAAGGGTGTATTATAATGAACCAGATAAAGTCAGTATCCTTCCTGGTGAGGATTTCAGAGTATTAGAACAATTGGAAAAGTCAGAATCAGGAAGCTCAGATGACCAGATATTTGCATTCATGTTTGCAGATTCTTTCATTCAATGTTAGTAACACATTAATTTGTTAGAAGGTAATTCTTTATGGTATTATGTTGAAAGGCTTGGAAGCCTCTTGAGGAGTTGATTAGGAGGGTACCTAGTAAATGGTTAGTTACAATTAGCTGCAATGAAGACTATAGTGTAAAGTCAAGTCAGAGGAACAGTCACCCCCAACCAATCATGGGCACTATATACACATTCATCATCACAGTGTGTGCATCTGTTTCTGAGGCTTGTTTAAGGCAGTGGTGCCTCTTGACTGATCACCCCAAATCACTGTGTAAACAAAGGATTTGCCTGCAAGAATGCTGAAATCCACTGCTGCTCAGGTGGTCATATGAAAATGGGATTTAATACTGGTTCAGCGATCTGTAGTCTGTATAAATGTGATTCAGGTTAGAATGGCTTTATCAAACTGAACAAGATGCAATAACCTTAGAGATTGTGGGTACTATAGTGCTAGGGAGAGAGTACCTGATGAAGTGGGAAAATAATCATGTCCCGAAGCAGAAACTTGACATGATCAACATCAGCTCCAAATATATAGTTCGTCTGTGAGAAAACAGCACAGCACAGCCAGACTCCAAACATCTGTATCTTCTGTATCATCCTTGATGTGTCTATCATATCCAAAGACTTGGCAGATTACTTAATTAGCAAGCTAATAAAGAAAAATGTCATATAATGCATTTTGATTTATTTCCCATCCTGTAATTCTTCAAATTCTCCATCTTCCATACCTTCCTATCCACCCAACAGCATGTTTGTCCCCCAAAAAACAAAATCAAAAACTGAAAATCAATTCTAAGATAGCAAATGATTGTGTGTGTGTGTGTGTGTGTGTGTGTGTGTGTGTGTGTGTGTGTGTGTAGCTAAATGGTCAAGAGTTTATGTAAAACAAAACTTATAATGAGATAACTGGTGAGGCTGGGCACATGGGAACATTTGAAGCATCATTTTTGGTACATACACATGACATTTTCTAGAGTGAAAAATAAAATCATGTTATGCATCTATATTTGAACATAACACACCCTTGTTAAGTCTTTTTTAAAACAGAAGATAGGCTTCACATCTGCATGTTTTTCTCAGTAGGAACCATCCACTTTTGAAGACCTCTTTATCTCAGTGGGGGGGGCGAGCACAATAAACTATGAGCTAGCATGTTTATGTCATGTTGGCATAATTAATTATGGAGGAATAAAGGGAGAGAGATGAAACCTGAAGCAAGAAAAGGGAGGGATAAGAAAGGTTTGGCTCCTATTTTGACTAGGAAGTTTGAGGGCAAGTTCGTGTCTGAGAAGGTGATATAGGATTAAAGCCGTAAAGAAGGTGAAAGAAGAAATGAAGAACCCCTGGATCAGGACAATATCTGTGCCACAGCCTTAGAGAGAAGGTGTCTTGTGTAAGATAATGACTTGACAAAAAAGAACGGGATAGAAAACTACCAGACAGATACTAGAAGCCATAACTCAGAGCACTTGACTATTCTAAAAGCTTTTCTTCTTGCTCCCATTGACACAAAGAAGTCATAGAGGAATTTCGGGGAGGAGAAATATTTAATACACCCGTTGCAAGGGTCAGTTGGAAATGGAATGGGTACCAAGGAGGGCAGGAACACCAGTTTAGACATGGTTTCAACTGGCAGATCAAAATAATTGTACAGAGAACACCACAGTTGATAGATCTCAGAGAATCAGGCTGTTGAGATCTTTCTGTTCAAAAAATATACAAACCAATCATCTGCTGTAGAGTAGTGGAAACCATCAGCTGCACTCTGAACCTCTTTCCACTCCAGAGTGAGTAGGCTTCAGTTTCTCATGTATCATCTCCAAAGCTGCATTGGCCCTTCCCCACCATGTGGCCCTAAGTGTTGAAGATTTGTTATACTGTCCCAGTTCTCAGTTCTCACTGGCCTTGGAGTCTTTCCACTTCCCATATTTAGCAGTGGGATGCAAGGGCTCATTTTAGCTGGGGTCAGGGGGCTCTCATCTCATTGTCTCACTGTCCCCCTAAGAGCATGCATGATAATGGCATTCCCATCCCCTTTGTATCTAAATCTCCTAGTTTGATCATATTCTCTGAACTCAGAAACACTTAAGTGAAAAACTTGAAGAGAAGATATGCCATTAAAATTTTGTCCTAATTATTGATCTCAGAGGCCTATAGGGGAAGGCTTGTATCATAGGCTATGGTGATATTTCTTGTCCACTTAAACAGCAACTGATTTTAGGCTAGAAAAGATCAGTGGAAATTATTGCTGTTTGATCAATTTGCAAGGGAATATGTTGAATGTGACTTTGGAAGTGAAATTGCTCTTTACAGTCTAAACACATAAAATGGTGCTCATTGATAACATTAACAAGTCATTTAAAAACCTACTGGTCATGTTAAATGCAAATTTAGCTTTCTTTGCCTGGAAAGAAATTTAAACTCTTTGGTTCTTGTCTTTATTGACTATATTTTATAGAGATCTTAGCCTCAGTACTCTTGCAAGCTGAATAAGCTGTGATTTCACTATTATGAATAGTTACTCATAGTGTCTACCTACCTTTCTGAAATTATACCATGGAGCTTATGAGCAATTTCCTCTTTCGCTATTAAGAAAGATTTGAAATGAGTTTAAACAATCTTTCTGGTCAGAGACATAGAAGGTCAACGTGATTCTTAATTGAATTCCTATAAGCCTCCCCTGGAAATGAAAAGTATGCTGTTTGAAATAAAACCTTCTCTCTGGATGAGATACTACTTGAGAACAGCCAGAAATGAATTCAAATGTCACATGATATGAATGGCCTCCTCCTAGGATTTTTTCCTTTCCTCTGGGGCACGTGGGCAAGAGAATATTCTGTGTAAACAGCTCTAAATGTACTTCTGCCACACTTGGTCTCCCTTATGGTAGAAGGGTGGCTCTATACTGTGCTGTGGTTTTGAGAAGGAAGCCAACCCTGTACTCACTCTATCCAATTATAGGAACTTTGACTTTATCAGCATCACTGGCTGAGAGCAATACATTATGGAAAGAATCTGCCAAATTCAAATAAACACCAGTTATTCTGCTAGAGTTTTATATTGATGTATACTTCTTATCATGGCAACATCTGTTTATGTTCTTGTCTTTTCAACACATCTGGTTTACTTTATAATGTTTTTGGAATCCTGTAATTTATAGGACTCTCTAATTCAAGCACTTATATTGCTTCCTATTTCAGAGCCAATTTTCTCTGCCTGGATTTCAAATAATTCAAGAACAGTGCTCTCGGCTGATCTCATGTTCAGACTTTCTACAGATGCATCCACAGTGAACCAGTTCAGACCCTGATGGTTAGGGCTTCCACATCCCATCATCCTGATGTCTTACCCCTGCCATACCTAGTAACTTTATTCCTATACTTTTCAGATTATGCAAAATCTTTTGAAACAAATTTATATTTTCCACTTTCTTTACCTCTCATGCGGGACCTAGGGTCACACTCTGACAGCAAAAATGATGGAGACAAAGCCAAACTCATAGCTCCCTAAAGTTCCTCTATCTTCTGTAAAGTGAAAGTGATCATATCTGCATGGTGTGTCCTTACATTATTAAATTATCTGTTATATGTACACTATTATCATAGTGCCTGGTGCGTAATGAATTCCCATGCTTGAAATGAGGCTGATGGATATCTTTCCAAAAAATACTATTACTCTGAATGCCCTTACTTCTCTTGCCTCATTTATTACTCCTTTAGAACCAGGAGGCACTAGATCTATCACTAATACCATTATGTAGTCTATTATGGGTGTCCCAGTTCGTCTTAGTACCCTTTAATGGAGGAGAAAATATTTCAGGTTTTCTTTTCTCCACATGACCTAGCAAAATGATGACTTCACTGGAGAAACTAAATTAATGGAAATATGGTCATTTGTTACCCAGTCAACCAAATGCTTCAAATATTGTCATTTGTCACTCTGTCAGCAAATGTTTCACTTGCTCCCCTGAGCTTGGAGCAGACAGACAAGTCAGTTCACGCTTTATACCCTAGTAGGCCACAAATAAGTGATAAGACAGAAATACAGATATGTAAATGTCAAAGAACGGGCCATTTAATGATCAGCTTCATAGTAGCTCTGTCTTCGGGTTTATATTACTGTGATAAAACTTTCTGAGTACAAGCAACTTGGGGAGGAAAGGGCTTATTTTATTTTACTTCTCAGATCATACTACATCACTGAGGGAAGTACCACAGTATATACATACTGATGCTGAGAAAATATCTCTAGAAGTTTTACCTCAATACTGCTGATCTCTTCTTAATTACAGCTAATTTCTCAGTCTTAGAGAATCAGCATCAACTGTTTCAGTAAAGCAAAGGTTTCATTTAAGTAGTGCTGGTCTCTTCATAATTACAGCTGATTCTTCAGAACTATCAGAACATAACCAGATTCTTATTTAAAATATCACACAAATGACCCTGTTACAACCTTTGCTTCTCTCAGAAACGTCTCAAACCAAACTTAGATCATCTACACTGTGCTCAGCATTATCTGCTAAGTTCTACATCACTTCATTAAGCTCTGAACACACAGTGGCTTTTCTAGCCCAGAGTTCTAAACTCCTTCCACAATCCTCCCCCATTCCTGGTACCAATTTCTGTCTTGGTTCTCTTTTTGTTGTGACAGAAAACACCAAGAATAGCTTGTTCTTCTTACAGTTTTCAAATTAGACGCCACAACCTTGGGAAGTTGGAGCAGGCACTCAAAGCAGGAACCTATAGGCAGGATCTGAAGCACAGGCCACAGAAGAATGCTGCTTATTGGCTTTTCTACCTTGCTTGCTAAGAACGATCTTTTTGCTTAACGTTTACTCATCTTAGAACTAAATGTCAGATTCCTCATGACATGACATTATCAAATGTGGATGTATAAAAGAGATACAGTACATGGCGGTCTCATGACTTTGCACTCTTCACATAACTGTAACCAAACATGCATACAACAGATATAAACAACCTTGACAAAATAGGAAATGGGGAGTGCAATTAATAGATGTCCCGAGTTTTTAGTATGTGTTGTATTATCATTTAATATACATCTACATCACACCATACATCTACATCATGTCATTTCTGTGTTAGTTCTCTACGTGTTATTTTTTTTTTTCATCCATGACACATGAGCTGATGTCAGAATCAATGTCACAGACAAGAACTTATGTTTTTAACCATTACTGCAGTATTTTTATCCCATTTCCATGTTATCACAACCTATAATTATAACTTAACAGCATTAATTATTTCAAGTAGATCTCATCCATACTCAAAACCCCATTTCATATAATCCAAGTATTCTCCTTTATATATTTTATAATTCGTTTGAGTCTAAATATGAAAAAGACTCACACATCATGATTAGCATATTTAATATATTTAGCTCATATATATGCCCCGAAAAATCTGCAAAAAGAAAATAAGATCAGATTGTCCTTACTGTTTTCCTGCTTCTGCTGTAATTTCATCTTGTCTCTCCTCTTCATCCCTTTTTACAGACAGCAGGGGCTAGAATGGCTTCATCAGTGTCCGTTCAGTTTTGGGGAGAATGTCTTTGGGGACATCACTACAGTCTTCATAAAGAACTGCCCATCATCATGTTTCTGCTTTCAAATGTTTGACGCTATGAGATCTGCTAACTCTCTGAAATTGTGGTTCTATTCCACTCATTATTTATTATCTGTAATGCTATAAATAAAGCCTCCTTCTTTCTGCTTTTGGGTTTTCCATGGTAACAGTCACCTAATGAAGCAAAATTAATGGTTGATTATTCCCATTTGTTTTCCTGTTTACATACTGTGCGTTTTCAGATTGGCCCCTGGCATCTAACAACCACATCTAGCTCTTTTTAAAAGAAAATGTTGCTTGACTTTCCATCACGACTCCAAAGCTATGAAAAATCACCTGGCCAGATGCATCTCATATGTTCCCCTCAATGTAGGGATGTCTAACCCTTTCTAAACAACAAAAAAGATTTATGTGCATGCTTTCAAAATTTGTTTCTACCTTAGTGTGTGATTTCCCCTATAACATTGCTATTTACAAAAAGATGAATAGCAGTGAATTTTATCAGATGTGACCTTGAAATTACCTCATTCATATGCCTCATTCATTGCAAACCTAGGAATAAATGAGGCTGGTTGAGCTCAGGCCAGTACTCCTAATGATCCCAAGGACTGATGAAGGCAAGGTCCTGAATGCTGTTTCCTGTTCCAGAAGTCAGACTAAAATGATGATTCTGTCAGGAATTCTAGCTGAAACCATTAACAAGTACAAGGAAGCTAATCTAATTTTCACAGGCTGTCCTCAAATTAAAGTACACCATTATTCAAAATCTCATTCTATGTCAGTTTTAAAACTCAGGGTTTTCCCTGAATGACTCAGATTTTTCTGTTGGTTAAAAGCCAAGGAAGCCAGCAAGAATACTGAGCCCCGCTGTGCTGGCTAGTTTTATGTCAATTGTTCTTACATGAGGAGGGTCTAGCCCATCATGGGTGGTACTATCCCTGGGCTGGTGGTCCTGAGTTCTATAAGAAAGCATCCTGAGCAGGCTATGAGGAAAACACTGGTAAATAGCACCTCTCCATGAACTCTGCATCAGATCCTGCCTACAGGTTCCTTCCACATTTGAGTTCCTTTCCTGGCATCCTTTAGTGATGAACTGTGCCATAGAAGTATAAGCCAAGTAAACCCTTCCCAAGTTATTTTGGTCATGGTGTTTGCTTTTGTTTTTCCCACAGCAACCTACCTATGCAGTTATTACAAATATATTCCTTGATAGTAATCATTGATAGAAAAATTTTTTAAAAAAATCTCATTTACTATATTAAAAGCTGACCTTTGTGTAAATCTCTATATTTTATTCCATCAGTTTCCCTGAGATGGTGGTATTGGTGATCATCTAGCAAAAAAGAGTTGTAAGGACAGAAAAGCAAAGGCTGGCTCCCAGACCAACAGAGCAACTGCAGTCTGACTGGGGCTGAAGCTTTCAGTGCAGGGTATCTTCTGGCCTTCTCAGGCCTATAGTGCTATAGCTGTATCATCTTCTTGTCCACTGTCCCAGAAAGAGGAAGGTTTCCTACTACAGACCAGGGGCAGCAGTTCCTGAGATACACTGGATGTTCTTTCACATATGTGATGATGATTGGAAGGCACCAGTGAGGGAGTTTGGATGAATGTGGGGTTAATTGGTGGAACATGAGATCATGGCCTCATAAGGAATGATGCTTTCATCAGTCACTGGCATAAAAATAAATACATATCATTTATTTTTCAAGGGAAGAGATGGTTTTATGAGGAAACCTTGGTGGTTATTTCTGTGATGGTCCAGAGGGACTGGTCTGCTGATGTTTTCACTCATATATAATCCCTCCAGAAAATGTAGTGATTTGTTTTAGTGAACATAAAATCATGAGCATAAAGGTTATAAAACATACATCTCCCATCTTAGATAAGCTTCGTGTAGTTCTGAGTTGGTTCCTTATAGAAAATACCACTCCATTGTGGTATGGGGAATTGCCACTAATGGAGAAGCCAACAGGGGCCCAGGTTAGAGCCCCACAGCTCGACAGTAATTAAAGCTTAAATGTTTAAAGTCTGAGGACACGTTCAGTACACCTGGAGCCTTGATACTACTACAACAACAACAATAACAACCAAACCAAAACCAAAAAAACCTATCTTTTCGATGCTTTATGGCCCGTGCTTGGTGTTTGTTGTTTAAGTTGCTAGAATTAAGGGAGACATCTACTAACAACGGAATTGTTTTTCTTCTGGTGAATATACATTTAAAACACACATGCAGTCACCTCCTTTACAAATGCTATTATCCTGTATCTAAAGATGACAGTGTCATCTCTACACAGAAGCATGAGTTTTTCTGGGCTCCAGGAAATTGGCAATATCTGGAGACACTGCTACCATCTCACTAGGGCTTGCATTCGAATCTGGTTGGTGACAACTGCTCTTAGATGATGATAACCAAGTTACATGTTTATACCATCCCGCACCAAAAAGTTAACCTGCCCCAAAGGGAAACAGCCTGATAAACCATCCAAAGTCAGGTTGGGTTGATCTGGAGCTTCAGAAACCATGTCAAAGCTGTCAGACAAACATTTATTTTCTGTAATTCTTGCTCATTTCTTCTTCCTTACTAACATTTTCTTGTCAAATTGAAGTAAAAGCCCCTTAATTAACATAATGTTTTATTCTACTTATGCAAATCCTGTTCATTTTAATGTGCACCACATCATGCTGTTGTAGAATTTCACATTTCTTATTATTCTTATTGGTGTCAAGAGCATAAGATTAGTATTTTGGGGAAAAAAAAGGAATTGTTTGACATTGAGTTTGGAACATCATAGCTCACAACACTCAGCACAAATTGATGAAAATAACACTCGTACCATAGTGTGTGGGTGAGTCTAAATAAGTACCTTGAGAACAGATATTTATAGAGAGCCTCCTGATGAGACATAGTTATTATAGGTAGCGTCTCCCAGCACCTTTTTCTAAGTGATTGATTACCCTCCAGCAGCAAGGATGCAGTAGGTGTGTATAATAAAGACAGAGGTACAGCACATTTTCACACAGGCTTATGAATGGGACATAGAACAGTCAAAGGAACCAAGTAACAAGGTTGCTATCCACAAAAGCCAGATAAAATATGTGGTGTAGACTTCCCTCACTAAAAAAATCAGAGGTGTGTACAAGTAGTGGGCAGAAAGAAGATTCTTATGTAGGAAAAGAATTGGGCATAATAGAATCAGTCAAATGAAGTGTTTTAAAAGACTCACAGAAGCTAAAAGCAAGGGAGTAAAACAATATTGAAATAGGATACATAAATACCAAGCAGCAATATTGATTTTTTTCATTGCCTAATGTGATTGCAACAGCACACACTGTCCATAACACCCTTAATAACCAGATTCTATATTAGAAAAACTGGTATGATTTACTGTAAAAAAAAAAAATGTAGCAATACCATGGATAAGCTAAAACCTTCTATGGGCAAATCCAAGATCCGCATTCAAGTTCTGAGCCAGATATATCTACCTAGAAAAATTAGGCAATTTTCTTATCACCTGAAAGTTGCATTTGCTAAAACTATGAATTAAGTGCCACAAAACAAACACAATAAAGTGGTTATTGCAAGCTATATTTTTATTATGAATACAGATATTTGCTATCTCCTCTAATTGTTTCTATATAGCAGCCTCTTTCATTGGAATAAACGCTACTCAGCATACAGCAGATGTTAGCCACAGTGCAGCAGTCCCCACAGTTGGGAGTCACTTGGTTCTCTTTCTGTTTATACTCTGGCATTGACTGTGAGGTGAGTGAAAGCCATGTAAAGCTCTAGACCAACGATGTAAAGTAGCTGAGTGACACTGGACCTATTTGCTGGAACCTAGATATGAAACCAGCTTTGATTGCCCCACAAGCCTTTATGCAATGCATACATGGCTATTTCTTTCATAGTCTGATTTTTTTCTTTTTAAGGAATTATTGGGTTCATAAAATTGTGTTCATAATCCTGTACCTACACCTAGGGCATCTCCCTCTCTTTCTAACATATTCACTATAAGCTTCACACCACAAAATACAAAAAATATTTAGTATTTTTATGCTTATTGTTTTTAGACTGGATGGTATTATTATTGAGCTTGGGTTGTATTACCAAGTAACAGACTTGTGGATCACTTAGCATGTGTGAGGCTCTGGATTCAAATCCCCAGCAAAGAGGAACAAAGGGAGGAGGAGGAGAGAAAGAGGAAGTATTATATTGATATATTGTATATTTAATAAGAATAGTCAAGGATATCAGAGGAGAGAGCCAAGCCTAGATGGTCAGGAAGTGGTGACCCATGCCTTTAATGCCATCATTTGGGAGGTAGAGATCTGTCTGGATCTCTGTGAGTTCAAAGCCTACCAGAGCCAGGCAGTTAGTGACACACACCTTTATTCCTGCCTCTAGAAAAGTTGAACCAGGAAGTAACATAGCTGAACAGAGACAGAGGAGGGAGGAATTCAGCTTTGCCTGGCACTTCTCTTTTTGGCTGAGATTGGGGAGGCTTTTTGGAGAATTCATGGAGACTGGCTAAGGAGTTGGCTGGGTGAGAATTGGCTGTGGTTTGTTCCTTGTCTCTAAGATATTTCAGCTTTACCCTAATATCTGGCTTTGGGTTTTTATGATAATAACAAATAGAGTTCATGCAAGAGGTATGCTTGCTATGTGCTAGGGAAAGTTGAATTAAGGACCGTGGTGATACATTTAAAAAAAACAAAAACAAACAAACAAAAAAAGAATCTAGAGCCCAAAACCTTGAATAACCCAATCAAAAAATGGGGTTCAGATCTAAAAAGGGAATTCTCAGCAGAAGAATTATGAATGGCTGAAAGGCACCTGAAAAAGTGCTCATCATCTTTAGCCATAAGAGAAATGCAAATCGAAACAACTTTGAGATACCACCTGACACCTGTCAGAGTGGCTAAGATAAAAGATACAGATGACAGCCTATGCTGGAGAGGATGCAGAGTAAGGAGAACACTCCTCCATTGTTGGTGGGAGTAAGCTTGTTCAGCCACTCTGGAATGCAGTATGGCGGTTTCTCAGAAAATTGAGAATCAATCTCCCCAAGGATCCAGCAATACCACTTCTGGGTGTATACCCTAAAGAGGCACATTCACACTCCAAAGGCATTAGCTCAACTATGTTCATAGCAGCATTATTTATAATAGTAAGAACCTAGAAATAACCTAGATGCCCTTCAACTGAAGAATGGATTAACAAACTGTGGTACATCTACACAATGTAGTACTACTCAGCAGTAAGAAAAAATGATATCCTAAAATTTGCAGGCAAATGGATGGATTTGGAGAATATCCTCCTGAGCGAGGTATCACAAACCCAGAAAGATAAGCAGGGGTTGTACTCACTCATTAGTGGACTCTAAACAAACAAAAAAAAAAGAAGAAGAAAAAAAAAAAAAAGCAAAGCATACCCAAGCTGCAAATCACAACCACTGAACAACTTGGGATCAGAAACACCTTGGACTGACTCCTTGGATCCCACTCCCCCTAGAGGAAGACCTGACTCAGTCTGGATGTTGCAGGGAGAAACCTGGATTTGCCAGGAGTGGAGGCTGAACTAAGCAATATTGGGACCGTAGGACCTTGGGACCGTCTGCCATTGTGGGGATGGGGAGATGTGGAGAAGAGAGAATGACCTGATGTGGTGGGAGGGGGAAGGGACCTTGAATAAGGATATACAAGGACAGAAAATGTGACTTCTTTATTCATAATGATAAAAAAAGAAGAAAGTAAGGGAGGCAGAAATAGAAGGATCTCTGTGAGTCCAAGGCCAACCTGGTCTACAGAGTGCATTCCAGGACAGCCAGGGCTACACAGAGAAACCCTGTCTTGAAAAACAAGACAAAACAAAAAAAAAATGAACAAAGAATTAAAAAATAAAAACTGCTCATCATAAAAAAGACAGTGGATTTTCTTTAATAAAACTCTTGAAAAATCAGAAATAAACCTAAAATATCTTTGTATCTATACTTATCTTTCTCTAAAAAAAAGAGGTTTGTCAAAGAGAGAAGAGGTCTTAGTTTTATATTATATCTATGTATTTCAATCAGTGTTGCTTTTCTCATCCATGGAGAGATTTTTATTCCATTTACAAAGTTTCACAGAAACCAGTAATCTTATGTTTGGCAATTATGTATACTGTGACTGAATCAGTGTTTTAGAAATAGTAATTAGTGAATGTAACATTGAAAACACTAATTTCCCACAGTTTCCCCTTTTGAGAATCCATTAAAATAGGAGAAGGAATAATAAGATCTAAGAGAACTCAACACAGACCACATCACCAGTGATTTTTATGTGAAAATAAATTCTGGCAACAAACAGCATTTCCCAATTTTTTTTTGAAAAAACTATTGAAATAACTAAGCTGGGCTGGAAATTTTTACTTAAAGATATATTAGAAAACAATCATTATGTATTCATGGGTACAGGTATAAAATATTTTGAGCATTTAGAAAATACATGTTTAAAAAGTGAGTTTCTCTTTTCTGTAAATGTACACAGAGGTGAGGACCCTGAACTTTAATTTTTAGGGACAGACTTAACTTGAAAGTTTTCTTCATCACACTTTCTGCAAGTGACCCAAATGCTCTTACATAACTGATGTTAATTGACATTTCCAGAAGTATGGACAACCTTTATGCAAATGATTTGGTTTTAGTCGACTCTGGGTCTAGAGTGGGGCTGAGTCTAAGAAGCTGATGAGTGAGTCATGTGTACCATTGAGCAAAGGATGGCTGAAAGGCTGGCTACCTTGGGTGACCTCTCTATGTTGACATTTCTAGAACTTCTTTGACTATTGACTTAGAGCTTGTTAGTATTAGATTCAAAACCTTACACTTTTCATTGCTTATATATAAACCAATAATCATATTTTTGGATTTTGATATGTGTGTGTATGTATGTGTTGTGTATGTGTGTGTGTGTGTGTGTGTGTGTGTGATGGGTCAGAGAACAATCTTTTTAATTATTAATTTATTATGTATACAATGATCTACTATAGTATTCTACCTGCATGTATGCCTGCACACCAGACGAGGGCACCAGATTTCATTATAGATGGTTGTGAGCCACCATGTGGTTGCTGGGAAGAGCTGCCAGTGCTCTTAACCTCTGAGCCATCTCTCCAGCCCTGAGTCAGAGGACAATTTGCAAAGATCAGTTCTCTCCTTCCTCCATATGGGCCCTAGGGTTCAAACTCATCTCATTGGGTTCACAGGACCATTTTGCTGGCTCCGATAATGTTGATAGATCTTTTGGAACATCAATGGCTAATGCTCTGTTGTTAGGGAAAAGTGTTACAAATAAGAATAATCTCTGGAGACAGCTTTGAATCTATGGACTCATTTCTGTTCAAATATGTCAAAACTATCTGCAGATATATTCAAAGTAAATTGAGAACAAGTAGCACAGAGAATGACTGACCACAAAATGAATGAAACTTTAGCTCCATGACCCATCACCACCAAGCCTTCTTTAAAAATTGGAATGAGTCTTTATACTATTGTATTGCTGAATCCATGGTGTTACAAGAACACAAGTCTCCTACTGCCCTGAGACAAATCATTCCTGATGAGCCCCTCTGGCCTGTGACCATCATACATGACTTTCTGTGTCTCATCAGGATTTTATCTATGTTTCCTGTTAAGGCAGGAAAGAGCAAAGCCAGAAAACATGCTTTGTTGTTCCAAATTTCAGATTTCTCAGTTTGGGGTAGTGAACCAGATGCCACTGTGTAAGGTAAAGATTGGTTCAATCAAGATAGTCGGATTGGAAAACAAGCCTAAGAAGTCAAAACTTGCATATGCCTGATTCTTGCTATTACAGGTTTTGGAGGATTCAGCAGAAAATTCCTTAAGCTAAGGGGGAATCTGACGTGTGTTTGAAGTGAGACAAAATCTACAAACCTAGCATCTAGATAATTCTCAATCAGCCAACCCACTTTATTCAAAGCAGGCTGTCTCTATTTTTTCCTTTCTCTGTTGCCTCATGCTTGGTACCCTGGCTGTATGGCTATGTGCCACTCATTTCTAACATCACTAGAAGGACAGCAGCATGTAACTTGTCTAGGTGACCTTGTCCTGCTACAACTTGATAAGCAACCTCTGGTCCTCTTCCTTCTTACATGTCCTCTCAGAATCACCAACTGTTTGAAGATCTCATTTGTTTCATTTTCCTCTTCCCATGTTTTGAATGTTTCTTTTGGTTTGGTTTTTAAATATTATTAGCATATATTAATTATATGAGGTAATAAGGCTCATGATGACATATTTCATTTGTCTATAAAGTGTAGTTTTAGTTGTTAATTGTGTTTACATCCCATAATTCTCTCTTATACCCTCCTATCCTCTTGATAGTCTATGTCTTCTGAGTAGTCCCCCTTACAACATTCATGTCTTTTACCTATAAGGAACCAAAATCATCATATGACACAGATCCTGAATACCCATGATAGGATTCACAGGATCCAAGTTATAGACTCAACCCAGGTTTCCATGAGCAAATGAATGGATAGCTTGTTTCTTTTAACAAGTTCTTTATCCTACCTTTTCTAACTTATCTGTAGATATCATTGAGGAAGTGGCCATGCTTTCTTTCATAAGGCTGTTATCAGAGACACTAACACTTAAAAGTAGAAAATGAGGAAGAGTCCTTAGAGTATAAAACCAAAAGCAGAAAGATGATAAAAATGGTAAGTTACTACCTGGTATTGTCATGTCAGTAGGATTGAGAATCAGTGGGAGTTTGCCTTGAGACCCTAGAAACTTTATTTTTTAAGAAGAGGAGACACTTCTTGTGTACATATTCTAGCTCTAGCTACTAACTCAAACCTCCAACCAAAAAGAGACTTCAGGTTACCAACATTCACAAACTACTTATATATCATGAGCTGTCTAGAGGCAAAACAATAAAAGATTAGGTGAGTAGGTTTGATAGGTGATAGACAAATGGCTAGATGACTAATGGATAGATAGGTGATAGATGATAAATGGGTATATGGGTGGACAGATGGTATACAGATGGTAAACTCATGTATATATTTAATACATAATAGCTATATGACAGTGGGTTATAGACAGATAGGAGACAGTTAGTAGATATTTAGATGATAAGCGATAAATAACACCCTAAAAAACCAAACACACAAACACCTATGGGTTTGTGGCAGACTGAACTGTGGCCCCCTAAGGGCCCCAGATCTAGTCCATGGCTCCTGTGAATTTTACCTTGAATAACAAGAATGAATCTTGCAGATCTGATCAAAGATAGTAAACAAAAGTTTGGTGTGATGAGGACTGGGAGCAACCAACTGAAACCATCCTGTAGAGGACACAGAATGCAAAGAAGCAAGTGTCCTCTCATCCTCTGTAGCTGTCATGGGAACAGACAACCGTCACTTTGCTTGTCTCCCTGAGAGGTGGTTTTGGAACTCTCACTCTCTTAACTATAGGAGGGTAACATGTGTTAATTGAAACCACTTCTGGAACTTCACTCTTATCTAAACCTCATCTCTGCTTCTCGACCCAGTCCTGTGTCATCGTTCTCCTACTATTGTTTTTAATACCAAGTCATTCTGATAAGTATCCCACACACAAATACTTTCATACTTCACTTTCAAGAGAATTGAATCTGCAATACTCAACTTGTGCATGCTTGTTGCATGAATAATGAATGACCTAGGGTACTGTCTTATACTATCACTTCCTGATTGGGTAAACTACATACAGTTATGAAAAAAAAATCCTCTTCTTTCTAAGGAAGCACTTTGGGCAATGGAATGTTTGTACAAAGAAAAACATCTGCAAATCCAAGCTTTGCAGAAAAATGGATAGCAGAGCTTCCTAAGCTCAGAGCCCATCTCTGCTGATGAGTCCTTATTACTTAAAGCCTGGATTTGCAGTTTGTGTTGAAATCGAACTGAATAATCAGCTCATGGCATCAGAGGAAAGACATTCATTCATCTATCCCAATACTTATTTCTCTTGCTTGCTGTTGACATATGAATCTCTGTGATAGCTTAGTTAGTGGTGAGCAAATGACCCCATGAGTCATCCTTCAGGACAGAGTGATTTCTTGGGGCTGACAGCATATTTACCAGAAGCTAGAATCCATTTGCATTTAAAGAACTATTATTTCTAGTTTCAGGCTTGTTCATGCACCTGAGTTCCCTGCATAGGATTGGGCTTCAGAGGTATAAAATCCTAACTTCATGCCTACTAAGCACAAACAGTCGTCAGCTATCCCTTATATGGTTATTGAAAGCTGTGCCAGCTGTTGCCTTTGTTCCACTGAAAAAAATGTTCAAAAGGCAAGAAGAACTTCATTACAAAACATTCTTATCAATATAAGGTAGTCTTATCTTTTAGGGACAGTCATGTGATTAGGGCAGCTCCCTTGGATTATCCATATGTCATATATAAATAAGCCTTTCAGGCTTATATATACTTTTAAAATCAGTAGAGCACCTGTACCGTATTTTTCTAAGATAAATAAAATTCTAAAATATAGTAAAATATACTACATTTTCAGGTGGAATTTTGGACATTTCTTTATATAAAAAATCTTAATTCCGAAAAAGACTCAGTCATATCTGTCTTCATTCCCTGCCCCCCAATTCTTCTAAAGCTAACATATAACTAAGCACACAATAAGAAATCAAACATTGGAAATTTTTGCACCTATTTTGAACATTATTGTCTTTCCTTTAAAAAAATTTTAATTTATTTATTATGTATACACTATACAGAAGAGGGTACCAGATGTCATCATAGATGGTTGTGAGCCACCATGTGGTTGCTGAGAATTGAACTCAGGACCTCCAGAAGAACAGTCAGTGCTATGGTATTGTTTACTCATAAATTGTTCAGAGAGATTTGATGTCATCAACATCCATATGTACGATAGTAACTTCATGAATATTAGATACATTCATTAGCTTAAATGTAATCACCGATTCTCAAGCATGAAAACAATCATTTTTGATACCCACAACACCTGGTCAGTATTTGTAAATCAAATATCTCAATGTGGTGGGAATGTTCTCTGTATACTGTAAATAAAGTAAATGATTTGGTCTATGTAGAGCACTGTAGAAGTGGGTGGAGAATCAGAGGGCAGGCAGGTAGGAGAAGGGTGGAGTTAAGTCAGTCACCATCAGACCCCCGAAGGAGGAACATATAGAGGTACAGGCTGAGCCACCGGCTGAGCCATGTGGTGGGGAGATTAATGGAAATGGGTTGAATTAAGATGAAAGAGCTAGCCAGTAATGTGCTTAAGATATGGGCCAAACAGTATAAAGTATATTAAGTGTGTGATTCATTTCTTTGGGGGACAAAAGCCGTGGCGCGGACCAGGTTCCAAACCTCCTCCGTGGACCAGGTCACAAACTCCCGGGCCCAAATGGCCCAGGGAAAACTTTCTACAACATCTCAACATAATACTTTAAAAATAAATTAATAATGAGTATTCCCTGTATCTCTGGCACAGTGGAGAACTTGGCTTAGAAGAATCACATGGAACATTAAGGCTCAAACCAGATTTGCTGGGAGTGACCTGTGCCTAGGAGAAAAGTTTCATTTTTATGCTGATCATAATTCTTAGAAATGCACTACCAAGTATGCCAGAATATAAAAGTATATGTGTGAACAGTCGTAGTACAAATGGGTTCTCAAAAAATCACCATTGATATTTTGTTTCATTTTCTGGGACTGGGGGAGGAAGAGAATAGGGTATGGGGCTTCCATCCAGAATGAAGCCCTGTCTTTTTTCTAGATGTGTGATGGGGCTTAGCTTTCTCTGTAAACTAAATGGTCAGTGTAATTTCTGATAGTGAACAGACACCCACACACTAGCAGCAATATCTCTTCCTCTTTTTTCATAAAAAAACAGTCAAAGACAGACAGCCACAGTAGGCAGAGCAATCCAAAGGCTGTAAAACTTTAAGTCATTGACTGGCCATCTCTTAAGAAGTCAACATCACGAGATCAATTTCCTCTGGATATCAACAGACACATTTTGTAATATTTGGAATACAAAATACCATAGAAAGGCTTTCAACACTGATTTTAAAATGTAATCACTGTGGAGTAATTATACAAATTCCAGTATGGATCAGAATATTTCCTTAACTTTTTCTCTTCTCTGCATATGTAGATGTGTGCTGAAGATAATCACATCCAGGTGTTTAAGCTCTAGCAAGAAGTGGAAATCTCAAAATAGAAAGGGTTTTTGAACTTTTCCTATTGTTCTTAGCTTATACAACATGACTTACATACTTGAGTGTTTCCAAATTATTAGTAACAGAAAATATTTTCTTCTCCCAGTGTAATCTTAAGATTGTCAAAACCTAGCCTATTTTACATCTTTAATAAAGAGTTCATTTGAATCACAAAAGAACTACATAAGAACTAGCAGAGTTTGCAGAAATGGCCACTTTGTTGACTGAGTAGGAGAATGTTATTTCTACTGGTGGACGTGAGGCTTCCACTTAACCTGTGGCAGTGTTGGGAGCCAAATGTGTAAGGCAGTCATGAGAGGCTAAAAGGTATCTTCACAAACACATTTCAAATATAAAACTGTGTCTTCTATAAAATTTTAGATACAGGGTTTGTCTAAGTTATTGTTTGGTTGCTGTGTTAAAACACCATAACCAAGGAAACTTATAAAAGAAACTGTTTAACTGGGGCTTGCTTATAGTTTTGGAGGATCTGTCCATGGCCATCATGGTGGCAGACAGGCAGGCAGGCAGGCAGGCAGGCAGAAATGGTGATGGAGCTGCAGCTGATGGCTATATCCTGATTTGTAGAAGTCTCCATGATGGGAGAATGATAGTCATCCTCTCCTACTGTCAATTTTATTCTCCAAAGTTTAAGTGATCTATAGTAACCCAAGTTTTTTTCTTTTTGCCTCTTGAAATTACTTTATTATATAGAAATGTGTTGGATATTCTGGATTTTTTTCATATGAAATTATTATTCTTTTTTATCATGAATAGAGAAGTCACATTTTCTATCCCTGTATATCCTTAATCAAGGTGTAACCCAAGTTCTTGAAAGTTCCACAATAAGTAAACTTTGAGACCTGTAAGATGGCTCACTGGGTAGACACTTGCTATGCACATCTGGAGACCTCACCTCAATCTTCAGAGACTGGGAAGGTGGATGGAGAGAACTGACCTCACAAAGTTGTTCTCTGACCTCCATACATGCTCCATGGTATGTGCACCCACACGTACACAAGACACACACACACATACACAAGACACACACATGCACCAATAATAAAAAATTTTAAAAGAACCAAGTCATAAGTCCTTAGTTACTCAACATGTCTACACAACATAATGACATATTGAGCCAGCCAGCTCTATCTCTTAGAATAAATACTTCTTTGTTTCATATCTTCTATAGCCACAGT
Source organism: Sigmodon hispidus (assembly GCA_004025045.1). Taxonomy (NCBI): domain Eukaryota; kingdom Metazoa; phylum Chordata; class Mammalia; order Rodentia; family Cricetidae; genus Sigmodon; species Sigmodon hispidus. The sequence continues at coordinate 20,672 of PVIH01015204.1, forward strand.
TTTCTCCTTCAGACCAGAGTGTACTCAGTTGTCAGACTGACAACAGAACCATGGTTGGTTCAAGTGATCCATCTCTTTGTTTAATCCTGGCTCCAAATTTTTCTTTTGTGTTTTGTAATTTCCTATGAAATTATTATTGTTGTTAACTTCTTCTAATGTCTAATTTATAAACTTATAATCTATAAATAAAATATAACATAAGCATGATTGGACATGGTGAAATCAGGACCAAGAACTACCAATTCCTGAGTATTTCCCTGTGAATTTTAGTATAGGAGAACAAAGGGCAGTAGTGTGTTCTGTTACACAGCTCTAGGTGATTAGTACATACCCCTCCCCTCCATCATTTGCTCATTAAAACATGCTCAGAGAAAAATAAAAACAGCTAGATTTCAGATAAAACTTAAGCAATTTTAAATTTTAGTTGAGTCATCTTCTAGGACATTCCAGAGGGTGGGCATCCCTCCCTTTATTAAGTGACCCTAGATAGTACAATGTGAATGCTCCCTGGCCTGGCATCACAAAACTGTCAACAAGTTCAGAAGTTCTTGTCCTTAGTGACACCACTGTCAGTTGCACAAGGTAGGAGACTAGACTCCGAAGAATGAGTTGGCTTTACATGGACAGCATATTGACTAAGAAAGTGTGGTTTCTAGACCCAGACCTGAATGACCTGATGATGAAACTGCTTTGATATCTATAAATCCAAGTAATGTATGTAAATTATATTCTTCCTAAGACCATGCTGAGTTAGTGATCAATTACATATCAAGATGTCCCACATGCTTCATACAAGGTAAGGACAATGCAATGTCCCACTATTGGTATCATTCGGTTTTTCATTTTCATTATAATTATCTTTTCATTGTTTCATTTCATTCTTAAATGTTTACTTAAGTGGCAGCTGGTGGCTCTGCCTTTTCCTAAAGCCTTTGGATAGAATAATGAAATCCTATATTATATGACCCTTTCCATCTAAGAAAAATAGACTTTTTTCTTGATGGTGGGACATGGATTATTTCATTTGGATTTATCAGTCTTTTTTTTTTTTTTTTTTTTGAGGGAAGAGAACTGTTCAAAAACAATGAAGTGGCCAAATGAGAAGATTATTTCAACTGAAAAGAAAATCAACAATGCTTAATATACTTGAATTTCAAATGAAGTCATAATTGCTTTTTGCTAAGTCTGCTTGGGTTACTTACCACTGTGCATCAATACTAAATAAATTCACCTCTTGGCTTTAAGTTGGGGATTAGTCAAAGCCTTTACTCTAAACAGAAAAATATACAAATGATCCATTTAATATTAATCAATGAAACAAATAAACCGTCATGGGGCCCAGCCTGGCCTGACCCCAAAGCCCTACTGTGCCATTGACTCTGGCTCTTGACCATGCCACTCCATACACCTTATGCTTCAGTTTGCTAATCCCCACAGCAGAAGTAACAGTATCAGTACTTCACTGGGCAAGACGGCTAAGCTCACACACACCAAGTACTTACAGCGGTGTCCAGTCCTCTATTGACATTATCCCTTTGACTCCGATAATTCACTGATTTTAAATCTTGTTTTTTTCTAATGAGCTTTTTCAAAGCACACTTTTCTGTCTGTTCTTGGGAGACAAGCATATAAAGTGGATCACTTCCTACAGGAAGCCCAACCACACCTCACTTCATCTATACTCTCCCCACACTCCCCTTTGTCATACAGTGAAATGGAGCACATCTCTTTTCATTTCTGCTTTCTCTGGAAGCAGCACCAGGGCCCCTCTGCACTCTGTGCTGAGCAGTTCAATTCAGAAATTGAAGTCCAAACTCCCAGAACTGGGAGATGATAGATAAAGAAGAGATTCTGAAGTGCATTCCCTTCAATCACCTACTTAATGCGAAATCTATCCAAAAATCTAGGTTAATATATCCTTAGAGAGTTTATTCAACTTACCATAGAATACAAAATATTCTGGCAGCCCTTTTCAAAGTGTGAGAGTTTCCATGTCTTTGGTATATGAACCAATGAAACAGGGACTGTGGCAGTGAAAAAGAGCTATGCCAGGGCTGCAAGGAGGGGTTTGGCTTGGAGAAGGGGAAAAGTTTAATTAGCCAATGCTGTTTGCTCAGTGTTTTACACAGAACTTCTTCCACACCATTTGCACACTCCAGTATGATAAGTTTCATTTGGATTTTAAGGAAGATCGTAATTTCTCAGGTCTTGAGATGACCTGACTATTTTAATTACCCAAGTGGCTAAATGGCTATTGTTCTACCCTGGGGTAAGTTTCTCTCTAAAAAACTCAGTACTTCAACTCAATCACCAGAGAAGCTGGGAGCTGTGATGATGTGTGATGTCTTTCTATATGCTGTGAATAAAGGAACTGTTTGAGCCTATGGCAGGCACCTTAGAAGCAGAGAGGGAAATTGGACCATAGATAGGGGAAGGAGGGCAGAATCAAAAGATATGTGATCTAGCTTCCCATGAAGCACAATGTAAGGAAATAGGTAAGCCACAGTCCACATGGCAGGACAGATGTATGGAATTGGGTTGAATTAAGAGGAAAGAGCCTAGTAATATGCCTAAACCATAGACCAATCAGCATGAAATTAATATAAGCCTTTGTGTGACTATTCGGGGCTAGTTGGTCTGGGACTGCAGGTCTGAGGGTCTGGACCACCAGCCAGAGGAGCCAGAAACTTCATTCTACACTGTCATGAGAAGCAAAGCTTTCTACAGCAACTCCTTGGATGTTCTTATCTCTCTCCAAGTGATAATGTCTTGGGAGCTATTTATTCTTTTCCTGGGAACTCTAAGGACTCCAAGGAAATCACCCTTGGGACATCTGAGCTACCCTGAACCTCACTCTCTTATCAAGTACTATTTTTAAAATGTGTCCCCCAAATCAACATATTGGGAGCTTTATTGATCATCAAATGTGGCAGATGGGGGAGAGAGACCTACCGGGTGGTGACTACAAAATGAGTGTGAAGCTCTCAAGAATGAATTGGTATTCTTACTGGAGTGGCTGGTTACTAGTTAGTTTGTTGTGGAATGTGCTCTGATTAAAAAAAAAAAAAGACTCCACCCTCAGGCTTGCTCTTTCCCTCGCATTGGCATCCCAGAACACCTTCCATCATCTTTGTTATAACAAAAAGACCCTGCAAGGCACTGCCTCTGTGAACTCAGAGTTCCCAGCCTCTAGAAGGAGCTAATGAATGCCTTTCTTTTAAATATGACTCAGGCTATAGTAGTTTGTCATAGCCTTAAGAATCAAACCAAGGCATTTCACTGAAGTTCTTCTACATAGATCATCATCATGCTGAGGTCTTTCAGTGTATGAATGGGGTGAAAATGAACAAAACCTAGGATTTGGTTCTTTATTTTTCTAAGCAGTAGAAAGATTTATTCATCCATCAATTCTCTTCACTCCCTTGTTAATTCTTTCCACTATATTTGAAATTTCAGACAGGGTGAAACTACGGTATTAGCACCCTGCCTCCTTCCTTTCTTCCTTCTTCCTCTTCCCTCCCCATTTCCTCCGCTCCCTTCCTCCTCTCTTCTTCCTTTGGTTTCTTTCTGACCTGTAAATCCGCAGCACTCTCTTCTCCACAAAGAAGCCAGGCTTTCTCTGACTACCTCTTCCACTGCCTAAGAGGGTGGATTGGTCTGCTTTTTTTCCTGTGTGAATGCTGAAACCCATCCAGCTGTATCATGTCTGAAAGCTTCATTATTCCTTTTTGGCTACAATAAGGACCTCAGAATGAAACAGAATATCTAATTACATTGAATAGGGAAATATCGACATCCATTTATAAAATACCTTTCTGGTAGATTCATAGGTGCACATTCTGTTTAATGAACTAGAGTGACCAGATTCAACTCTATCATTGCTGGAATTATACAAATTAGAAAGGAAGGTGAGCATAGTGGCCTGGCAGCAGCTGAGTGGCTCTTTTGCTCTGGTTTCCTAACACTCGGTTGTGCTAGAATAAAAAGGCTTTGAGGATGTTGCTGGTTCCTGCTGAGGCCAGTCTTATGAAATTGTGTCCAGGGCTCATTAGAGGACTGAGTGGAGCCAACGTGGAGATCACAAAACATCGGCAAGGTACTACAGATAATTACAGGCTTTTGTTCGGTTTGAAGTTGAGAAAAAAGAACGCAGCAGGCTAAAAGAGCTAGTAAAGTTTTTAGAAGGTTTTCTGGGACTGAGATGCCTGGTCAGTGAATCGTGGGTTTGTCTTGAGTCTCCTAACTTGAGTTTGTAGGATGTAGCGACGAGTTCCAGTCACCCTTCATTCTGCCCCTTTGAAGACCTAGTCCATTCATGTTATGTAACAATGCCTCTCAAGGAAATTCACTCTGTGGCTGCATTAATTGATGTCCTTGAGGTCCCAAAGGAACTTCTGTGCCAAGCACACTGCTGCTTCAAATAGAAAAGAATAGAAATTTTTACAGGAAATATTATTTTGTGTTTTCATCATGAGATATGAGGGTTGGAGAATGTTAGAGGTTGATCACAGCAATGCATATATAACAGGTATTATTCTATGTGTTTATATTTATTACTGTGTAAAATTCTGCATGTTTCAGAGACTACATCAGTAGGCCAAAGACAAGAAATTTTGTTATTGCCATGAAAATGTTGAGTATAACATTTGACTTGATATGCATATAAAAGTACAGAACACATTCTAATTTTAGACAAACTCAGCAGCCACAGGCTCTCACCGTAGACTGGAAAACACAGTCAAATTTCCTTTTATGTTGTGGAAGAACTCTGATATTGGTACTGTTCGTGTCATACTAGAATGCCAGCATAAATGTGGGCTCAGAGGGGCAGTGTTCAGAGACTGACTGGGTCTCAGACACAGCAAGTTAAATCTCATTCATTGTTCTATTGTAGAAAGAGGAGGAGGATGTACAAGGGGCTGTCTCTGAGAAGATGATGGCATGAACTTGCTTAGAAGGCAGATGACAGTCTTTGTATAGTTCACAAACTACTGAAATCTGACCTCAGGATGAAACATATCCTTGACATGGATCAGTCATTCTCTCTCTGTCCCACTGAAGGGCAGCTCACACTGGGATACCCCAAGATCATCAGGGACAGAATAGCGATTGCTTTTATAAGAGGAATAGTCACTAAAATTATTGCTCACATGCAACTTAGTAGGTCAGAGTAGATTGAGAAGCTATGCTCACTTTACCTGGTATCTCCTGTTGGTGACATCCTGGAACATAGTACTACAGATTGAGTATTCCTTATTCAAAAATATATGTCTCAAATTTAGGATGTTTTTTTAATCCTGTAAATATTTTCCTACACATAATGATGTACTTTGAGAATGGGATGCAAATGTGAATATGAAATCTATCACCTCATTGTCTCAAGTTAATGTTGTACAATGCTCTCTGTCCATCTACATTTTGACCACAACCCATCACTAGTGTACAGTGTGAAATGTTGCTTTGTGATCTTGTGTCAGCAGATGCAAGAAGGGTGAATTGTCTGATTTTGGAGGTTAGGGTGAGGAGGTCACAATGGTGGACTTCACGTTGATACAACTTTTTTATTTCCAGACTCGGCAGATTTGCTTGTTCTTATTTGTGGTGTGTGTGTATAGTTCTATGCCATTTTATCACATGTAAGTTTCAGTATCTCTTGCCACAATTACACTAAGAAGAGCAAACAATTCATTCTTTCTCTTTTAAAACATCAGCCAATTTCTTATCTGCCATAAACTTCTGGGTCTTAGACCCTTCCTTCCTTCCTTCCTTCCTTGCTTCCTTCCTTGCTTCCTTGCTTCCTTCCTTTCTCCCCCTCTCTTCCTTCCTTTTTTTTGAAAAAAAAATTATTTTATGTGTATGGATATTTTGCCTGCATGCATGTATGTCTGTGTACTATATATATGTCTGGTTCCTATAGAGATCAGAAGAGGGAGTTAGTTTCCTTTGGTACTGGAGTAACAGTCAATTGTGAGCCATCATATAGGTTCTGAGACTCAAATTCAAATTCTCTGGAAGATCAACCAGTGCTAGTAGTTGCTGAGCCATATATTCAGCCCTATTTGTCTGCATTTCTAAGATTGTATTTCAGAACTTCAGTTGATTGTGATGGCACACATCTCTAATTACAGCATATAAGACACTGAGCCAAGAATACTGTAACTTCAAGGTTACTTGGGACTACCTAGCAAACCCATCTTCAAAAAAAAAATCAAGATTATGTAACTAGAATCATGTAGTATGTGGCCTATAGCTTCATCCATATTATGTGCTTGTGTATATCAGTTCAAGTGTGCTTCCAATGATGATGCTAATGGTGTATGATTTTTTTTGGTTAAATTAATACTCTGGGATAATATCTATAGTTACATAAACTGAGCTGTTGTATTTTGATTCTTAAATCATTATTTTTGATTACCTATCTGATTTCCAAAGTGGCTACACCATCCCACATCCCCACAGGCAGTGTGGCAGGGACCCAACTCCTTGCATCCTCACCAGCATCTAATGTTGTCACTCTTTTTATTTTAACCATGTAACAGCTGTGTTGCAATAGCACCCCATGGTTTTAATTTACGTTTCCCTGATGGCTAATAATGCTGAACATCTTTGCATGTGGTGATTTGTTTTCTGAGCAGTTCTTTTAGAGGGTTTGTTAGAATATGACTGCTTTCTATTTGGATTGCTCAGTTTGAGAGTTCTCTGTTTTTTAGGCATCAGTGCTTTTTCAGATACATAGTTTTCAAACTACTCTTCCTGTCTGCTTCCTGTCATTGCATCCTATACCCTCAATCTGTTGGTAAGTTTTACTTACCCATTTACCTTTTATGTGGATTGTTTTTTGATGACATATCTGATGACTATTTTCTTATATCCCAAAGTTTGCCTCCCAAAACTGTTTTTTCTCTAAGTTTCATTTTATCATTTCTATATTTTATTTTATTATTATCATAATAAAATTTGCTGATGGTCCAATATGAGCTAATTTTCCCATGTTTAGTTGAGATTCTTGTTTAGGGATGGTGGGTTTGTCCAGCTAGCTCCATGAGAAAGTCTGTGACTGTTGTGTTGGTTAATGTGAATGGATCCCCTCAATCCTGAGTGCACTCATAGAAATCATGTGTATTCCTGCAAAGCTGGAGGGCGGACACAGATGGTGGCTGCACACCTGCTAGGCTTTGCTGTGTCCCTATTTGTCATCTCCTCCTGTGTCTCTCAGTCACTGCCATATGCAGCATGTTCATAACTGGAGAAGAGCCAAGCACAATGCAATCCTTTAGTGTCAACTGTCAAAGGGGTATGTAGGAAGATTGAGGAAAGCCTGGGCAACTTAGCAAGACCCCATCTCAACAAGAAGGAAGATAAAGACTGTGGGGACTCAATACAAGCTATTTAATTGTCAGCAAAGATTTCAAAGCATTCACTCAGGGGATGATGCTTCAGCTGTTGAGAATTCATGCTGCTCTTACTAAGGACCACATTTGGTTCCTAGCAACCATATTTGGGCACTTTACATCTTCCTGTAACTATGGTGCCAAGGAGGTCCAATGCCTCTGAATTTGGTTCTAAAGGAACCTATACTCACATGCACATATCCTAGTGCACACACATACACACACACACACTGTAGTTTGAAAACGAAAGACAAAATAAATATACTCACTGAAACACTTGATGCTGCCTCTTGCTGACTGGCCAGCTTTGTCATATTTATTTGTTATATTGTAAACAATTTTTGCAAGAAAAGCTGGCAGACTTGTGGGTTCTCCTTGGCTCATTTCACTTTGTATTGTTAACATTGTTCCCAATGAATAGAATCTGCTGCTTGGAACATTTTGCCTTGATTAATGGTAAATAACAGCCTTTTATAGATTTCTCAACTCTCTCAATTTCAACCAAAAGCACTCATCTGCTGGAGTTTTACACTTACTAAATGTATATTTTTAAAGACTTTATTATTGAAAGCATCTTAGAGTCCACAGAAAAACTGAGCAGAAGGAAAAAATATTGTCCATCTACACCCATCCCTTTCACATACACACTGCTTTCATTATTGTCACATTCACTAAGATTGGTGAGTAAATACTGGCTCATTGTTCAGAACCCATAGTTTATGTGAGAGTTCACTCCTGGATCTGACTATTGACCATAGCTTGAAAGGACCTCTACCAACCAGGACACTGTGCAGAGTTGGTTAGAATTTTCATTATACCTGTGAGGTCAGGCCTTTGCTTTATAAAGCTTCCATCCCTTGCATTAAAAATGTTCCGTGCTCTGTTTTTATGTTATCCTTCCTTTGCTTCAGTCTCAGACAGCCACTGACCTTACTTTTACATTTTCTGTTATGGGAAATTTGCAGTCATATAGTACTTAGCCTTTTCAGATTTACCTGTTACCCTTCATGACATCCATGTAAATTTATTTTGCATCTTTTCACTGTTTGACAGTTCATTCATTTTTAGTGGTCTGTGGTGTTCTGTTTTATGTACCAGTCTATCCTTTACTGTGGAAGGCAACTTGGCTTGAGATTGGCAAGTCTAAGAGCAGTAAGAAAGGCTGCTATACACATCCATGTTCAGGCCTGCCTCAGTTTTACAGTGCGTGACATCTTGATTAAGCCTTTAAAATATGAAACTATTGTTAAATCAACAATGTATTGAGTGTTTAGAAACACTGTAACTCACTCACACCATGCTGTAAGGTCTTTGTTGTATGCTGTTTTGATTGTACAGATGACCAAAAGCAGCAACTCATTCACCTGAGAGTATCTCACCATATAGCATTAGCCTGGGGAAAAAAAAATCAAAATTTGAACTAAGCTTTCTACTTAATGCATAATATTTCTACAGCATTATAAAGTCAAGATTGCAACATCAGCAGTGACAGCTCAGGACATCTGGACAGACTTTGCTTGAGCCATAAGGCTCCAGCCGTTGTATGAAGACCAAGATCACGTGATAAGAGTGCATTTGGCTTCCTAAGCCATTGCCATAGTGTTTTCCAAAGTATGTGCATGACTTTGCATCCTCCCTAATAATACACACAAGACTTTGGTACTCTGTAAATTATCTAGCATTTGTCAGTGTTCTGGACTCCTGATTGGTCATGCACATTGTAGTTGTAAGGTAATATAACCTTGTTTTTATTTTCATCTTCCTGGTTCCATCGGCTATAGAACAAATGCTTATGAACCACCTGTGTAACTTTCCATAGGGAGTTCCATCACAGTTTTTCTTTTGTTCTTTATTATTCATGTTTTAAAGGAACATATACAGCAGTGGATTTTCTCATCACACATGTACACATGAAACGTCTTTGATCCTTCTCACCCACTTCCCTTTCTGGTTCCTCTGCTTTCTCTCGCCAACCCCCACTCACTCAGTAGCTTCCACTCTGCTTTCATATCACATGATCCATCCTGCTAGTTTTCTATCCCTGACGTTAAGATTGTTCCCCTGCTTCTAGTCCTCTCTCTAATTTCAAGACATACACATGCATACATGTGCACTACACACACACTATCGAGCATGCACACACACACACACACACACACACACACACACACACACACACCAGGGATTGACAATGGAGATTACATTGAAATAAAGGCCATCTCAAAGAACAGAAATCTACCATCTGAGTCAAGAGACAGCCCCATGAGTCAGTGAGGGTCTGTCTGCCCCAGATATATTTCAGACAGGAGTTAATCCCAGAGTATATAAACAACTATAAATGTTAAACACCAAAAAAGTCTTCCAATCAATAAATGGGCTACTGATATGGTCCACTATTGTGGAATAATTGCCTTCTTATTTTCAAGTTTTAAGTGTTCTTTTTTGATTGTCTACTAATATTTCTGGTTTGATAATCTTCAACATACACAAACACACACATACATACAAAAACCTATACATGTGTTCACACACATATAATCTTTCTTATTAATGTATTCTCTTAATAATTTTATTTGTGAAATTGAAATTTTATTTTTCAATTTCTGAATTTTGATGAGCATCAGTTTATCAATAATGTCTTTTGTTGAACCTTTAATATCTTAACTAAAATGTCCTTACAAAACTGTGGTCATTTGAATGAGACTATCTCTTACAGGATCATGTATTTTAAATGTTCTTTTCTAGGGTGAAGCCTGAAACTCTGCTCAAAATGAGTCTCAGGAACTGTAGCCAACCCCAAGCATTTAATTCTAAACCACCAGATAGTTCCAGGAATTCAGTCAAGTATTCAGGATGTTTTACAGTCATTTAACAATATTGGCTTTTAACAAATTGCTTGATCTGGTCATGGTAGCATACCAGCACCTGTGAGGCAGAGGCAGGAGAGTGGAAAGCTTAAGGTCAGTTTGGGCTACATAGGAAGAACCTGCCTGTCTGGAAAGGCCATGTGAAATGTAAGACTTTCTCCACCAACTTGGTAGTTTCTCTGTGCTAATATCTGGAAACAAACATCAAACACTGTTTCAATTTCATGATGCATTTTGTGGCCACATGTTCATTATACACAGTGGTAGGTGTTATAGTCAGTTCATCCAAGTGTGACATAAACTTGCCCCATGTCTATACCCCATTCTATCCCCTCCTTCCCTTCTCCCTTCTTCTTGTTCCCTTAAACAATCTCACTTCAACTTTCTTGTCAGATATGCATGCACACATATGAATATATACGTATATGTGGATATCACTTATCTATCACCTGCAATCAAAGGAGAGAAATGTGCTGTTTGTCTTTTGAGTCTGAGTTATTTTGCCCAATATGACCGCCTCCAGGTGCATCCACCCTCCTTCAAACAGCAAAATCCCACTGTTGTGTTGTTTATATCTGGAAGAAACTCTGTGTGTGTGTGTGTGTGTGTGTGTGTGTGTGTGTGTGTGTGCACTCCATTTTCTTTATTTACTTGTCTGTTGACAGAATCCTTGGCTGATTCCATAACTATGCTGTTATGATAAATATGGATGCAAAACTGTGTGTACTATGCTGACATAAAGCCCCTCAGGTATATTTTAGTTAATAAAAATATCTTGGATATCAGAACATCAGAGATTTTATAGTAGGATTATGCTGGTAATGTTGTAAATGTTTGTTCTGCCTATGGGTTTAATAAAAAGCTGATTGGCCAAAGGCAAACAGGAAGTATGGGTGGGGCTACAGGCTAAGAAAACTCTGAGTACAGGAAAAACAGAGACAGATGCCAGAGAGCAGCCAGAGACACGATGAGGAGATGGCAGTAGACACAGTGGAAAGAAGCTGAAAGGCTGCTATGAGAAAAGGTACTGAGCCACAAGGCTGAACAAGATGGGTTGAGTTCAGATGAAGGAGCTAGCAAGTCATATACCTGGGCCCTAGGTCAATCAGTGTAAAAGTAATATAAGCCTGTTCGTGATTATTTGGGCCTAAGCAGTAGTAGGGCTGATAATGGTCTAACCCTTTGGTCCAGGCCTGGAAAGTCCAGGCCAGAACCCTTTAAAACAAAATACTGGTAATGTTGTAAATATTTGTCCTGCCTGTGAGTTTAATAAAAAGCTGATTGGCCAAAGGCAAACAGGAAGTGTGGGTGGGGCTACAAGACTAAGAAAACTCAGGAACATCTCAGAGCAGACACAGATGCTAGAGTCACCAGAGCTGCCAGGAGATGCAGAGGAAATGCTACTCTGAGAAAAGGTACTGAGCCACACCGGTGAACATGATGGGTTGAGTTCAGATGAAGGAATTAGAAAATTATATGCTTTTGCCCTAGGTCAATCAGTACAAAAATAATATAAACCTGTGTGTGATTATTTAGGGCAAAACGGGGCGAGTGAGACTAACCTCTGGTCCAGGCCCAGAAAGTCCGGGCCAGAACCTTTCACAACAGATTTTAGCTAAAATGTTTGAACATAGTTAAATATCTCTGTGAAGCAAATCAGTTTCTTTTCATCAGTCTCCTGAGTATCAATGTTTAAATAAAGATTCTTGACCTTCTGGACCAATTCTCTCCCAAGTGAAAGAAAACTGAATTAATGATGGATGGTTTTTTAGAAACTATAATATTGTTTACAAATAATCTTTCTTACTTTGCCTACTTTCTGATTTGTAGAAAAATAGTAAGTCAAAATTATGCCTGGGAGAGTCAAAAAGGATAACAACATTTGTTAACTAATATTTTCTTATTGGGTAATGAAAACTATTTTATAGACCATGTCCTGGGCTCCTTCCTGTTCTGCCAGAGAATCATTCAGAGTGTTGTTAGGTATTGAGAAAAAGTGACTGATGAGTTCTTTCCCTAAGAAACAAATGCAAACACAACCACCAGGTATCATTATGAAGCTGGCAGAGAGCAGACCTGACACACTGGTTATCTGTCCAAATGAGTATCACTAAAAAAGATCATGGTGATTCTAAGACAGTTGATTTAGAAAATCTTATTATACAGTCAGAGTGTCCATCATGTTCATAATTTGTCTTGAAAAAGAAAAAACAACTTTATAACTGTCCAACTGTCCAAAATGGAGTTTGTAAGTAGAAGACAAGGCTGTGACTTGGGGATTGAAGTATGCCTCATGGAATCAAGACACCAGCTTGTTTAGAACTGAAGGTACACTAGGGAGGAAGTGATGAAGGCAGAGGCTGAATAGTTGTCAGCTGTGTTCAATACAACCCACAGGATTGGATATTTGGCTCTGAGCCAATAAAACAAACAGGATAGCCTTTCAGCAAATCAACGTGACATGGGAGACAGGTTACACATACTCTGTGCTCACCACTTAGGTAAATCAAAGGCACAGGTGTGGTTGCTATGGACTTTGGATTCAAAAGATCTGTGTATGAGTCAGGAATCACTGTCAAAGACCTATCGCTATAAATAGTTCTGGAGCAAAATTGAGAATGATCACCAGGATCCTGGGAGGCGTCTTTGTTCTCTATTGAAAGGCAGCTGCGTAATTACCATTGCAGTGTATTTCCTAGAGTGGAGTAGGTGGTGTATGCAGATGGCAATACCACAAAAACAGGAGTTGAGAAATAAAGTGAGGGAGAGAAAAGGAGGAGAGGAAAGAAAGTAGATTTTCATGTCTTGTAAGAATCTTGTGTCTTCTCAGGGAGCATAGATCTAGGTCTGTTTATGACACACTTTATATGTTAGGCACAGTGACATGTGAATTATTCCCCCTGCTGGCTTATTCCTTTGGATTTAACTTTCAACATTAATAGAAGAGAGGAACTAGTTGTTTTCATATGAAATGGGTTAATATGACAAACACATAATTTTTGCAATGACCTCTTTAATTTTATTTTAGATTCCAATATAATTACATTATTTCCTCCTTTTCTCTTTTCAAACCATTCCATTATATCCCTCCTTGTTTTGTTATTGCATGTATAAATATATATTATACACACACACACATATTCCTAAACATAACCATCTCAGTCTGTATAGTGTGACTTGCATGTATGTTTTCAGGGTTTGGATCATCAGTTGATGTGCTCTTTGTCAGGGCAGACTGATTCTCACCATTTCTTAGTTGCCTATGGTCCCCTGGCCTGAGTCTTCATAGTCTTTCCCCATCCACTCTGGCTTTTCTGTTGGTGTTGTCCTTGGTGTCCTCATGTTCATGCAGCCATGTTGGTGCCTGGCTGTAGCATCTGACATTATTAGGAGACATAATCTGTCAAACTCCATGACCTACAGAAAACCATGTAACATTTCCATGGCAGCTTTTCTTTTTTCTAAATTTATTTTTTTCTTTGTTAATACATTTTAGACAGGATTTTTGTCTAATTTTTGCAGTTCTCAAGAGTGAACTTTGTAGATGGTAACATCATATCGCAATGTCATACAAAATAAACATGTTAAAAGTGGATGTTCTTAGACTTAAGCATGAGTATGAAGGGATAGTTTTGGTTTGAATAGTAGTCTAAAATGTTGTCAGCCTAACATCCAAAATTGTGACAAATTTGGAATATCCATGGAGAAATAACAACTGAAAATATGGTCACAGGATCCCCTTTCTATTCAGTTCAAAAGTGTCTGTGTGCATGCACATATACATGGATACTTACACTCACAAACACACACACACACACACACACACACACACACACACACAAACGGAGACATAAGATTCAAAAAGATAAAAACCATTTACAAAGAATGGGAGATTAGCAATCACCCACTATCTAAATTTTCATTAGGAGAATATTTAGGATTCAAAGGCAATGGTACTAACCAATAGCTGAGTCCAGATGAATTCTGACCTATCACCAAATTGATGACAGTTACAGGCATGATACTTTTACTTGCATATAATTCTAACCTTCAAAATGAACCACCTTTGTTTATACTGTACAAACCAATCTCCTTATGAGAGATGAGGAAGTTGATACTTAGAGATGTTGCATGTCCAGATATTTCTTGTTCTGATGCCATGGTGCTGCTACCATCTTCATTCTGGAGCAAAAGTCCTATCCGATACAAAACTGGAATTCTAATTTGAGGATAGTTCTGTGCTGTTCAGCATAAACTATACAAGCCATGTCCCCTGCAGCCTAGGTAGGTACTAGTTTCCCTGGAAATATTTGGGCTTGGCAGTTCCTCTGCATAGCAGCTCCTCTGGCAATCAATACCCATGATTGTGTGCTTCTGAATCAAGCAAATGTGTGTTCTGTAACTTGTGTTACATAGTGTAGCTTGATAATCGTTGGCTGGAAACTCAATAGAGAAGGCCGGCTGCTTTGAAAATGGGAGGGGGTGACGATTGTGTAGCTTGTGAAGAACTTGTGTTTTTATCTAAAAAACAAAACAATATCATCATTCACTACAACAAAAGCTCTCCTCTTCAAGTCAAAGTTTGTAACACAAAACAATTTTATCAAATAAGTGGAAAGTTTCTAGTACACTAAAATATAAATCTATAAGTTAACAGAAATACAACACCCAACACAACAAAACAAAACAGCAAATTCACATAAACCTGGTAACAGCCATGATCTGATTCTCAGATAATTGTTCTACTCAACAAATGTGGCCTGCTGGGTAGACACCACATCTATACTCTGGGATCACACTCAGTTGAGGCCCTGAAGAGTGTTCATCTGATAAGATTTGTACACTGGTAGCTCCACTTAGGAACTTTTTAAAAGTTCACTTGAGTTTGAACTTTATTGCCAGTGTGACTATGGTATAGCTTGTGGACTTGACTGTGAACCAGATCCACCATAATTCTGTATTGTTTTCCCTCTCTAGCTCTTCTCCATTCTGCCTAAAATGCCTGACCTCTTTCCTGGCCAAGATTGTTTCAGATCAAAGATTTCAGCTATCCATTCCTTGACATCTCCCACTCTACAGTGAAGAGCTGCACCCGTAGTTCAGTGGTGGAGTGCTGATCTAGCATGCTGAAGACCACATGTGACAGCTCAAGCCTGGAAAAAATTTCTCAAATATTGGCATACAGATTGCGTAGATTTTGAAGATCATCTAAGAAGGTTGATTTAGAGAGACCTCAGCATCCAGGGATATTTCTATTAAGTGCACCACAGATGATTCATTCATCTAAATTCATTATTTAATGATGAATAAACTGAAATGCCACTGAGCTTCTATTATTTTCTTTGTAGGGTAAGGCAATGATGACTTTACCACCTTCTTTCCAAATCTCTACCTTTCATGCTTAGTTTTTCTTGAGAACAGGCTATGAAACTTCATTTTATATATAGTATTAATGTCATTTGAGGTGATATTTTAAAAGAAAGAAAAGAGCATGAGTTTGCACAGATTGCAATAGTGTGGATGGTTCTGTGCTCTCTGCATCAAGGGTTTGGTTCCTAGAGAAAGGAACTAAAAATATTGCCCCTTCTAGACAAGATGGCTTGCCGGTTCAGTAGAACTGAAAGAAAAACTTCTTATGAAGAATAAGACACATAGGAGTTGATTACATCTTGGACTCTTTTCCTGGCAGCAGTTAACATACTTTATGCATTTTCCATCTAAAGTTTCTTGTCTGATTACACTGAGGAGAACAAAGTCATTAAAAGTAATCACCATGTTAATAGACAAGAGATTGAAGATTCTTTGGGTTGGGTAAGTCCATCTTCCCATCACACAAAGTGGTTCAGTATTTGCCTGTAGGCTTTCAAATGAATGTGAATTGGTAATCAGCATATTTCATATTCATGATGCAATCAAAATGCATATTTGATTGAACGCCTCATCTAATAAACCAACAAAATATTCATAAGTGCCATGGTAGTAAGAAGAGCTTGCATTTTTATAATTTCTATTGAGGTATAATTACATATAGTAAAATGTTCAGACCTTAAGTTTGTTCCTCTGTGAATTTCTTAGACTGTATATACCATGAATGCAGTATCCAGTCAAGCATAGAGAATTGATGTCAACTTTCAAATCCTCATATTTTATAGTATATTCTCTCCCTAATCACAGAGTTCTCATCCTATACTGTAGTTTTATGCTCCTGAATTTCATAAGTATGCTGCACACTTTTTATATTCATCTATGTTAAAAGCATCACTAGCTGGAACTTCCAGCTAAAATTAGTCCTTTCTCCCTTGCTTTTGTTAGGGTGTTTTAGGACAGCAACAGAAACAACCTTCACAAATGTTGTCAGACACTACCATCCAGGTTTTCTTAGTGGTTGTACCGTTGCACATGGCTACAGCTATAGCTCCCCATCATTTGGAGAGGGAAATGCTTTATACTTAAGCTATCTGACTGCTTTTTATAGAATAGTATTTCATTCTGGGTTTAATTTGAACTTTCTTCATAGCTATCAGTGTTAATCTTTTTCTTGTCTTTTGGGATTTTTTTTTTTTAAAAAAGAATACATCTAATTCTTGATACTTTAAATTTTTTTCTTTTTCTTTTGTAAAATTCTGCATGTAATTTGCTCTCAATTTTTTTGTTATTTATACATTATAATATTCTACCTAATCTGTGATTTACATTTTTATTTATTGTCAGTCTTTAAAGAATAGATGTTTTTAAATTGTAATGAAACGTGGTTGATATTTTCTGACTTTAGCTTACATTGCAGTTAGTATTTTTGTAAGTTCTTTAAAAATGTTGAATATCTTAGGTTTAAAAAAATGTTGTCACATAGGTTTTGGGGAAAGTTTTGTAATTCTAGCTTTTAAATTTCATCTGTTCTCCATCAACTTCTGTCTGTTTTCATGTCTGAGATACAGCACAGTTCAGATTTTTTGAAGATAGATAAGTAGTCATGTTTGGTCATTTGCTGAAAAGATGCTCTGTTCCCAGTTGGCTTACATGGGAACATTGGCTTGAATTTATTTTCCCATACACCTAAAGATGTATAGCCTGCTCAGTCTTGCTGTCTGCCCATCCTGACGGCAGAAACATGCTACTTTGATTACAGAAGAGCTTACTGTTTAGTAGGTTTTACTCTGTTAATTTTGTGGTTATAGAGATGGATTTCACTGAGACTGTTTTACACATGCACATATACACACACATTTACACGTTTTTCTTATTTATCCCACACTGTTCTCTCCTGTCACCAATCCTTACCTCTGGCTGATTCCTTTCTTTCTCCCTAAGGTCCCTTCTGCTCTCCTGTCTTGGTCCATTCCCCATCTTTCCCCCCTAAGTCCTCTTCCTACCCTTTCCCAGCTCTTTCCTCCTTCTATGTCATATGGGTGTGTTTGTGTAAACTTACACATACATTTCAGTATAAACTCCGCAAGTGAGAGAAAACATGCAATGTTCATTGAAGACTTGCTTATTTCACTTAATGTGATGATCTCTAGTTCCATTTTCTTGAAAATACCATGACTTCATTTTCCTCTAGTGCTGAATGAAATACTACCGAGTACATGGGACACATTGTTTTACAGCATGGGGAGGTCTATAGTAAGTAGCCTTTAGGCTGCAAAATAAACAGCAGACATGCTGATTCTTTTACAAGTTTGTCTTTGTTTTTCTGAGTTATCTACCTTTTATATCAGTTCTGGCATCAGTGTTAACGTACCACTACATAAAGAGTTTGTCAAGACACAGGTTTGAATATTTTATCTCTTCTCTACTTGCCCTCCAAGCAGTAACACCAAAATTCTAGGTTAAAACAACAGCCCTCAGTGCATCCTATGCAGCAAGCCAGAGCCTCCAATGTTTCTTCACCATCCCAGAACACTGTCTGCCCTTTCAATCCCTCACTCCCCCGCCCCTGTCCAGGGCACAGCAAGTTCATCACCAAGGTTTCAGGTTTCATATTGCAATTAACCTTTAAGGAGCTACTGCCCTTCGTGTTCTGGCTTCAAAACAAAGAGGCCTATTCACAATTACCTGAGCAGATCACCAGAACATTCCTCCATTTAGGTCTATCTAAGGTCAGCTCTCTGTGTATGTCAATTGAAGTCACAAGTCAGTAGCAGCAGACATAAGGCAGGCGCAGACTGGAGAATGAATACTCCTTCACTGTAGGTGGATCCACAAAATTGTAAAATAATGACTCTCTTCTGACTTTTTTTTTTTGAGAGAGAACAGGTGGAAAAATATTTTCTTTAGAATGTATGGCTTATTATGTTTAATACAACTTTTTAAAATGTTTCATTTTAATATGTTATATAGTTATAAAAGACAGAGTATGTTTATGAGCCAGTGCTCATGTCCTTTTAAATGCATTGTGATTTGTTCAGACATTTTAAAATTTGATTCTCCCAGAAGCTTGTTTGTATCTCATTTTAACCAGTGGTGCTATATCACAGTGTGGAGGTACAATCCCCTTCCTGATAGAGACTGGGACATTTCTTCATTCTCTGTTTAATATATAGTCCTTGTCCATATAAACATCTTTAATAAGACTCTGTGCCTGGTTCTTGGGCCATTTTAAATTCAATTCAGAAAAACATTTTGATATAGCTGCATAAATAAAACAAGACAGGTGTCAGTATTTCTTATTTTCCATTTATTTCCTTTTCTCTGCCAATAATTTCTTTCTCTGCTAGTAATTAAAACTATTTAATTCAAAGTGTACATGCTAGAATTGCTCAGATGTTTCAGGGAACATATGTGTGCTCACATCATCCATTCTTCCACCCAAAAGTATAGACATGAGTGTGCTGCAAATTTATTTACCCAACAAACATTTATTGGGAGATTGATAGAATTTGTCTGAAGACTCTGTGTCCAACAAAATGAATGCATCGTTCTTTCTAAATAATTTTATACACACACACACAGAGAGAGAGAGAGAGACAGAGAGAGAGAGAGAGAGAGAGAGAGAGAGAGAGAGAGAGAGAGAGAGAGAGAGAGGTTTTTTGAAAGACATAGCCTGCTTGCATATGCACAATGCAGGTTTCTATGAAGAAATCCCACACTTACTTCAAATGACATCTCACTGTTTCATTCAAATAAAGCCCCACCATGCTACACAGAATTGTATCCTTTATCCAGAACCTCATGTTAAAAGTCATATTCTTCATACATTGGAAAACTTGTAGAATTTTCTTAACATTTGTGAACATCTAACTTCAACTTTACTGTAGAAAGAAAATTCCAAAATATAATAATTATTTTCACACAAAAACGAGGAGTAAAAGGCCCAAGGAAGAAGTAGCCTTTATAATACTGGATTTCAAAGGACCTTGAAAGAGTGATATTTTAAATAACATAGCCATTTTCTTCCCTAGGGAGTATAGAAATATTCACACATAATTTTGAGTCAAGCAAGCTTAATATTTTGTACTAAAAAAATCCATAAAATGAAACTGCACAGCTAGAGCATCAGATTAGCATGGGAATGCAAACGGGGTTGGAGTCAAGTGTGACCCATGACAGAGGGGTTGACATGGTTGCATGTATCAGATTAAAGGTGAAATCGTGAAGAGGGTGGGAGTCAGTCTTGCTTTATGAAGTTATGTTCACAATGCAACTGCCAAGAATTAAGATGAGGTAAATGTAACTACTGCTTCATTGAGATCTATGGAGAAAGGACATTGGAGACCCACCCTGGAAGGCCCTACAGTGGCTCTCTGAGATAGAAAGTGTTACCGGGTCCTCAGATAAGACACCTTCAGAAATGGGTGTTTGCCATGAAGCCAATAGCTTCTCCTGAGGTTGCAGTTCTGTGGTGGAATATTGTAAATCTAATAAAGGTTGCCTGAAGATCAGAGGGTAAAGCCACCCACAGTTATCCATAGGGGTCAGGGAGTGTGAGCCACACCTTTAATCAGAGGCAGAGATCCTTCTGTATCTCCTTGAGTTCAAGGCCAAAAAGAACCAGGCAGTGGTGACATACACCTTTAATCCCAGTACTTGGGATCCCATGTCTCTGCTCCCAGCATTTGAAAAGCACACATGCCTATAATCCTAGCACTAGGAAAATTGAACCAGGAAGTGTGATAGCTAGGAGAAAAAGAAATATATGATGGGAGAAGGAAAGGTTCAGCCCTTTGTCTGTGCCTCCCTTACCTTTCAGCTGAGGACTCACAGGCATTCAGTCTGAGAATTGATGGAGACAGGCCTGAGGAGTTGCCTGAGTGAGAAGTGTCT
Source organism: Sigmodon hispidus (assembly GCA_004025045.1). Taxonomy (NCBI): domain Eukaryota; kingdom Metazoa; phylum Chordata; class Mammalia; order Rodentia; family Cricetidae; genus Sigmodon; species Sigmodon hispidus. Next base: position 41,190 of record PVIH01015204.1, read on the forward strand.
GTGGCTTGTCCTTCTGTCTCTCTGATCTTTCAGCTTTTCCCCAATATCTGGCTCCTCATTTTTATTATAAGACCAAATATAGTTTGTGCAATACAGTTCCATTGACCATACCAACTTTCTTTAACTGACTCTATCCCTTGTAATTTCCACAACTTATATTATTATATAAACAGGAAGCAAAGCTAATGGTATGTTATGGGGTCTTTTTACTCCTGAGGGGATAGCCTGGGAGCAAAGCAGGATTTTATCTACACTTGAGCACTTTTGCACAGCCATGGTCTAAATAGGAAATAACCATTAACTTATTTACAATGATATGGCAGTCAGGACAGCATTCTCTAGAGGAGAAGTGCCATTTGTCCTGGGTTAAAGTATCTGGTTATCAGCAATGGAAACTGTTCACTTCTGTCCATCTGGCTACCTGTAGGTGGAGTAAGAACATTTCACAGTGAAATGAATAATCCCATGTAACAGGGCAGGTAGAGAAAACACCTGATGTCAACCTCTGGCCTCCACATGCACATACACATGTGTAACTACACATATTCAAGCATTTATTTACCCATACAACACACACACAGACATGCAAAAATTAAAGAAAAATGGATAGCACAGCATTCACACAGTCCTCCAGAGGCATGTTAAGTGCCGTACAAACAGCCCGTTGGATATTTGAGGTTAATCAGTATGGAACCCCGAATGGAGCACAGCATGGCGGGTCCTGGTTGTGAACACATTTCCCAAGGCTGGTCCTGATGTCTGGCAGCTGTAGATTAGACTTAGGTCAAGCTTTTTGAGCTCTAACTGCCTACAGAGTGAGATCCTTTCTTGGTTATCAGCAGCCAATTCTTAAATACAAGAGTGACTAACTTTATCTGTAAAGTGAAATTTCATTAGCTAATTATTAAATGCATTTAATGTGCATTTATGGAGACATATTTACATGAGCATCACCATTGCTTCTGGTACCTAGAATACAACCCTCCTGGCTGGCTTAACTAAAACTTTACAACTTAGATTGCCAAGTAACATATTGATGCAATTGGTTAGGAAAGAATAATCCTATGACTCCCTCTTTAACTAATTTAGAGTATAGTAAATGATTAGCTGATTGAAACTTCGAGTCAACAAGAGGTGAATGAGATTAAGCAATACTATTTTTGTACTAACCAAAGCTCAAACCAACACTGTTCATCACAACTGAAGTACTGACACCATACACATATATTGTTAACTTCCAAAGGTATGATGGCTTTGTCAAGAATGACGAGGATTTTCTTTTCCCTATATATTTCAGGAAAGCCTAGAAGGGGCAGGATCATTATTTCCTTGCTCCCGGTTTCCCAAAAAAAGCAGAATGAAGAAGTCCTTTGTATTTTATTTTTCTCTGATATTTTTTAGCTCTATACAAATCACAAGTGTGTTCACAAAGAAGTGTCCATCAGTTCATTTAGGGACACAGATCATGTCTCTGAGCTTTTACTAAATAGTTTTTGGGAACTAAGGGTGACAATCATCAACTCAGAATTCACTGTTAGAATTAGCACATTTTGTTTCTGCTTGACAGCTGGGTTATGGATTACTTTGTGTTGAAGACTTCTAAGTAGTTAATCTTTTCAACCGAGAGATTTTCCTAACAGAATCTCTAAAATATGCTTAAAAACAACATATATCTTGTTAATTACTGAACATGATCTTGAATACCTGAAAGTAGTTACTAGCTATTTTGAAAGGCATGTATAATATGGCCTGAATCTCATTCTTTGGAAAAAGCTGCCTCTGATTGTGCATCCTACATCCTGTCCCTTTACCTCCCATCCACCACCTGCTAATATTTGCTCACCATGTGCATTGAACATATTCTCTTTAACATTTTATGATTTTAATACTTATATTAAATTTAAAATAATCTGACATCTTATTTTGTGGTTTCTTTCATTCTTTTATTTTGTTTTATATCATTGTATGTTTTTATACTCTCTGATTTTGTTATCAGAGAGAAGTAATGCCAGTTCATGACCAGGCCCTCAGGTGTTCTGGGAAGGTTCTCCAGTGGATGGGAGTCTATCTCTCGTGACTCCAATGTGCTGCCACTCCTGCAGGGAGTCTACAGAGCTCATCTGACTTAACACATGGTTCTCTACCTGCCTCTTAGTTTCAGCCACATGAGTCATGTTTACTTTTCCTCTAAATTGTCAATCTTTGTTTAAAAGTCTTGATAACATCACAAGGCAACATTAGTCTGTGTTTCTTTTCCCTTAAATAAAATCTCATGAACTTTTAGATATACATACTAAAATCCTATGAAAGCTTTAAGCTTGTTCCTCTCCTAGGAGCTAGTTTTATTTACCATTGCTTTGTGGTTTTCTTAGATTTAAGTCAATAATATACCAAGTCACCCACCCCTAATTTGCTCACATTTGAGACCTTAGTAAAATCAAAGGTATTCTAACTCCTGGCTATTCCTACGCAGATAAAACCATACAGTACAGTCTGTTCTCCAGCTGACTTTCATGAGACCTTTAGAGTTTTCCTATTCAAATGTATTTTTGATAAGCCTCTATAATTTTATTATCTATAATCATGGTTCATGATTCATTATTTTCTATGATCAACTTTAGACATTTGTAGATTACTATTATTGCAAGAGTCTATGACAAACATCTCCACATACATATTTATGTGCTGATGTACAGCTGTCACAAATAATATTAAAGTTACTGTGTTTAAATTAAAAATTCCAAAAAATATCATGAAATTGTTTCTCCAAAGTTTATTCCAACCCAGTCTTCTGCTAGATATTCAGGATAGCTTCTTATATCCTGTTAATGTTATAGTTAGTCATTATTATAATAGTATTGAAAATAGAACTGTATTGTAGTATAATTTGTACTTTTAATTGTGTGATAATTTCAATATCATATGTTATTAAATGTTTTATCATTTTATAATATCATTTTTATATTCATTATCTGACTTTATTGCAGTGGTTCTTAACCTTCCTGTGACCCCTTAATATAGTTCATCATGTGGTCGTGAACTCAACCTATTGTTGCTGTTACTTCATAACTATATTTTTACTGTTATAAATTATAATGTAAATAACTGGCATGCATATGGTCATAGGCAACCTCTGGGAAATAGCCATTCTACCTCCCAAAAGGGTCTAAACCCACAGATTGAGAGCCACCATTTTGATGATACTTTGGTTTTTATTGTTAATTTTAAAGATTTATTTTCATAAGACAGTCAGATATTGGTTATGTATATAAGTGTGGTTTACATTTTATATCTTCTGTTTTTCTGTGATGTAGTACATTTTGTTCATCTTATGTCATATGAATGATAAACTCCTCAGTGCAGTCAAATGTATCCACCTTTTCTATGACTCTGGGTTCTCTATTCTGTCTGAGTAGGAGAGCTAGGCACAAATTCTGCCCCTGCTCCAGCTGCCTGCTCTGATGGAACTGCAGTTTTCCCAGCTCTGTGCTGGCTTCCTAAGTCTCTCAGAGTCCTGCTTATATCCACCTGTCACATTTGGAGTTATAAGGCGTTATCGCAGTAAAAACCCGCCGTGAGATATGTTTTAAATGGGGTTTATTTAGTGAAAATCACTTACAAAACAGAGGTTTTAAGAGAAAATGAAGGGATAAGATTGCAGCGCACCGCAGCATTTCTAAGGAAAACTCCTCATACCCACACCGCTGGCCCGAACTGCGCAACTGGTCAGGAACTCTCGTGAGAGAATGCCTGGTCCTTTCCCTCGGAGGCTTACTTCCGGAATCCTTTCCAGTTAACCACACCCCGCTCATCTCCAGTCCTCTGACGTGATCGTTCACATGTATAGTTCCTGATTTCCCGCTACAAGGCGTCACATATTCCTGATTGTATTTGGCTTCTATGCCTGTCCCTGAGGGGTTTGAGGTAGATCCTGAGTGTGTGGAGGGTCCAACTACCTCTGGGACTGACCTTACCTGCTGGACCCCCTCCACCCTCACTCTTCAGAACTTCTCTAACATTCCTACCTCATCCCACACCTAATTTCTTTTAATTTCTCCCTGCTTGCACTCACATCTTCCCCAAAGCCATCCTTAGCTTTGAGCTTTTGTAAAAAGCCCTGGATAAGGTATTTGCTCCTGGAAATTTTTCCACACACTAGTTCCCATAGCCAAGCCAGTGCATTGACAGGTGGTGAGACAGGGTTCCCCAGAAGAATGTCATAATGTTCCAGTCTCCTCTGTATGCAGTCACTGAGAGCCTCCAGCCATCAGGAAGCACAATGGGGTGAACTGTCTACAGTGCTATCCCTAAATGTATGAGTAGATTCCTGGAAGATCAATGACTTCTTTGTGACATTGTTTAAGAGTAGTCTACTGGGCAAGAGTACACACATGCTGAACAACTGCAGAGACACATTTATAGAAGAAATACAGTTGAAAGTAAAAAGCATTAGTAGTCAAATATATGTATGAAGTGTACTAAAATATTGTTAGCAAGTTGCCTAAACTTTCAATTACTGTGTAAGTCCTTATTTTTCAAGTTATGTTACAGAGTTCATTGAATAATACTAGATGAAGCTAAAGAATATAACAGAAAAATAAAAACATTACTTGGATAATTTAATATTATACTGATGAATAATATGTATATTATATAGATAAAGGTTAGGGTTTTTTTCCCTCAAACTAAAACTCATTCCCTACCACTCTGGACTTCTACCATTCTAGGGTGCCAGGCCTTTAAATGTTCTACCAGGTGGCCCATGAAATGAAAGGATAAATTAAGTAAAGATTTTTTTTCTTGCTGCAGCTGATTTTCTAAATCCATTTCCCCATTTCCCCCAGAGAGAGCCCTTCAGTTCCTGGCAGCACATTGATTGGTGTGCACTGATGTACACAGGTGCACATATCCAACTCTGTCCCCATCCTACAGGCATGGTTTTATTTTTTGTCCTTATTTTAATGCAGCATCTCATTACCTGCCAGCAGGAAGTCACAGTACCCTCTTAAAATAATGTCTATATGTTAAGAGGATTGTGCTGTCTTGAATGGATAAGATGAGACAGTGCTAGAAGGAAGTAAACAGCTTTAGAAACATAATGCACTAAAAGCTATTTTTGAGTAAATTCTAGCCTGAAATAATTTGACTGCCACTGTATGCATTCCTTTTCTTCTTTTCTTCTTTCAACTCTGCAACAATGACATTCCATCTTGCTGACTTTGAGATGGAGGCCATCAGTTGAAATCAGGGTACCACGTACACTTGGTCCCAATAACTCATGGCAATTACCTTGACAGACCAACACAGACTGGCTTGTATCTCATCACCCTGTAGAAGATGTGGCTGGAATGTCAGATGGGCAGATCAGTGGTACACATATGCCCAGCTCACATCCTACATTACCTACTAGGAAGAGACAGGAGAGGGAATGAGATGAGACTAACACACAACCCGCTGATGCCAGTTCATGAGCTACTGCTTGAAGGTGTGTTCATGGGGATGCCTTTTATCTTTGCAACTCCAGAAACTATGATTGGACATATCTATTCAACCAGTGCGTAGAGATGTGAGGACGCCGTTGCCACAGTTAAGGCTTTGTTCTAAGGTTACTCATGGCTTCCCTGTGCTACTTTTTTCTCCACAGCAGAAGATTTCATCCCTGGAAAGCCTCTGCTGTGGAATTATGCTTTTACACATTGTAAATATTTGCTACTCCTATTGGTCTAATCAAATGCTGATTGGCAAGAAGGCAGATAGGAAGTATAGGTGAGGCTACCAGATTAAGAGAATTCTGTGAAGAGGAAGAAAAGAGCAGAGATGCCAGCAGATGCAAAGGAAAGCAGATGACAATGCTGCCCTGAGAAAAGGTACCAAGCCATGTAGCTAAGAATGGATAGGAATCATTGGTTAGTTTAAGAGTAAGAGTTAGCAATATACCTGAGCTATGGGCCAAACAGCATATAATTAATATAAGACTTTGATTATTTGGGACAGCTGGACTGAACTTCAGGGCTGTATTGGACCAGAAACTTCTTATTACACTCTGCCATCTCCCCTCTATCGCTTCTCTGACCCACAGGGTTCTCTCTGTACTGGGATTTTTACCTGTAGCTCTTTGTTGGACCATGGCTTCTTTATCTGAAGATATCTTTACCTTCAGTTTCCTTCATGTGTTTTCTATTTTGCTCAGGTCTCTAAGCATATTACCACTCTGCTTCTTATTCTAACCCTGCATTCAGAACACTGCATTTATGAAAGGTGGCCCAATCCTAACAATGACAATATGTATAACTTGCGTTGTCAATGATTTCTTTCATTTTTGTGGGTAACTAATTGCTCTGTGATTGGATTTGAGATCTCTGTAGAAGAAGAAATCCATGCATGGTAATCTCGTCAAAAATCTACAGATAAGAAAATGATTGGGTCTTAGCAGTGAACTGACTACTGTTGTTTAGCAAAATTGACAGGGTCAGATTATTTTCTAAATATTCATGTTTCTACTTGTAGATACATGCTGTGCTCATGTTTATTTGTAAACTTCCTCTCTGTGATGAACTGCAGTGCAGGCTGAGGGTCTTGACTGCCCAAGGGCTCAAACATCAGTAACAACTGGGTGCTTAGTCATAACAAGGCATTATACTACCCACTATAAAGCTCAAGGAACATTGTAGGATAGGGCCTGGGGAAAGGAATATAAGGCCCAGAAATCGGAGAAGAGCTATGAAATGCTATCTTCTGGGCATGGTATCTCCATTGCAATCATGATTTCACAGCAGCTGCAGCTGCTATGGACCTGCACAAGCCTAGGCCTGTCAACATCCAATCATGGATGAGGAAAGGTTTTCTGGGCCTAATGCCTCACTGCTATTGATGACTGCTGGATTCTGAAGGAGGGGAGTTGTCATATTTAGTTGTGTACCCGCTGATGAACCAATCAGTCTCCAGTGGACAGCTTCAAACCAATAGTCACTCAGAAGGTTCTGCTTTAGCTCAGAGAGGCAGAAAATAAGATATAAATGAATAAATGAATGAATTGGAATTGTAGGGTGGGGGGCTAACAGAAGTGAGGGAGGAAAATAAAATGAAAGTACTTGGAATGTACTGTATACATACACAAATTTTCAAAAAACAAGTTTAGTAAAAGTTAAAATAATCTCAAGACTGGCTGATTCATAATTCATAGGCCAGATTTTTCTACAGGTTTCTTGATCAGGGTATCCAGGAAAAGCTTTAGAAATGTGTGTGACTTTTTCATTATTTAGGCTTTGAAATGGATGAGTGATAAGAATCATGGGGCGGCGACACCAGACTGAGAAGGAGTAGAAATGGATGTACAGTTGTAGGTAGCCTTCCCTGTGACATTCCAACTCATGCCTCACATCCACCTCTCCTGTTCCCTTACCTTCTCATGACATCATCTTCATGCATTCTCACAAGTATGTATTCTCCCCATAATATTTACTGATTCTTTCACATTCTTCACAGAAACCAATAGTTTTATATACTTCAAACACAAAAATACTGACCTAGCCATATTTAGACAAGAGCATGGCAGTTTAGCATCATCTAGAAAGGGCACTGTCCAAATGGAATGCAGGAAATTTAGCTCCAGGCTCCTTGATGGTGATGTGTTATGGTGAGTTGAGTGTGACGACTGTTCAGGAAGTCACCCTGCCTCATTCCTTTACATAGCGTCACCCTTTCCCCACTGACAATGGTTGAGTAAAACATGAAATGAACTGTGTTATTTTTGATCAGACCAAAGCTGGTACTCATCAATAAATAAATGATGGCAAAGTTTAACCTCTCAAAGACATAATGACATACAACTGAAATGATAACCAGAGGCTTCATTGTTTAGAGCCAAGTATAAATCAGAAAAGCTCAGTTGTGACATATTCTATGTTTCATACAATCGTAGCTTAAGTTGTGACATATTCTATGCTTCATGCAATCATAGCTTTATGTCTTTTTTTTTTTGATTGAATCATGTGAAACTGAAAACTTTAATAATTTTTAACCTATACTATTGGTATATGTCAACTTTAGACATTTATATTTGTCTCCAGTCAAGAAGAGCAGACTCTGGCAGGGCAGTATTGAGTAAACATCAGCCAAGGGTGGATGGCTTTTGTATCAAGCAATGCCCCTAACTGCACATCTGGAAATCTTTTTTTTTTTCTCTGTGTCATTCACCTTTTTTTTTTTCCTTCTGTATTTTGTATTTATAAAGAAGAAAAAAACAGTAAAAAGAATTTAAAATGCGGAAGAGTTAACAATAACTATACAGAGGATAAGAATCATAAGCATGGCTTATCAAGGGTGGAAATACAAATAAGATTGCTACACATATATTTTCTTTGTGTTCATCTTTCCCTCTGAATTTTTTTTCCATCCCTGTATATCCTTATTCAAGGTCTCTTCCCCTTCCCAACACATCTGGTCATTTTTCTTCTCTGCAACTCCCCATCCCCTCCCTGGGCAGGGAGCAGACAGTCCTATGGTCCCACTGACCCAATAAAGCTTAGATCAGTCTCCACTTCTGGCCAAATGCAGTTCTTTCCCCCCTCCCTCAAGAGTGAGTCAAGTGTTCCTATAATTGGACTGGGGTTTGAAGGGTCAGTCCATGGTGTTTCTGATCCCAAGCTGTTCGGTGGTTGTGGTTTGCCTCTTGGGCATGTTTGGCTTTTTTTCTTGTTTGTTTGTTTATAGACCACTAGTGAGTGAGTACATCCCCTGCTTATCTCTCTAGGTTTGTGAGACTTCGCTCAGGAGGATATTCTCCAAATCCCTCCATTTGCCTGTGAATTTTAGGATATCATTTTTTTCTTACTGCTGTGTAGTATTCCATTGTGTAGATGTACCACAGTTTGTTAATCCATTCTTCAGTTGAGGGACATCTAGGTTGTTTCCAGGTTCTTGCTATTACAAATAATGCTGCTATGAACATAGTTGAGCTAATACCTTTGGAGGGTGAATGTGCCTCTTTAGGGTATATACCCAGAAGTGGTATTTCTGGGTCCTTGGGGAGATTGATTCTCAATTTTCTGAGAAACCTCCATATTGTATTCCAAAGTGGCTGAACTAGCTTACAATCCCACCAACAATGGAGGAGTGTTCCCTTTGCTCCGCATCCTCTCCAGCATAGGCTGTCATTTGTGCCTTTTATCTTAGCCAATATAACAGGTGTTAGGTGGCATCTCAAAGTTGTTTTGATTTGCATTTCTCTGATGGCTAAAGATGAAGAGCACTTTTTCAGGTGCCTTTCAGCCATTCGTAGTTCCTCTGCTGAGAATTCCCTTTTTAGATCTGAACCCCATTTTTTGATAGGGTTATTCAAGGTTTTGGGCTCTAAATTCTTGAGCTCTTTATATACCTTAGAGATCAGTCCTCTATC
>PVIH01015205.1:0-50573 GCA_004025045.1 Sigmodon hispidus
TCTCTCTCTCTCTCTCTCTCTCTCTCTCTCTCTCTCTCTCTCTCTCTCTCTCTCTCCCTGTTTGTGTGTGTGTGTGTGTATGAATATATCATGTGTGAATATACCTTCGAAGACCGGAGGTTTCAGATTCCCCAGAGCTGGTGATAAAAATGATTATGAGATGAGAAAAATGGGTTTGCAGAACCAAGTGTGGATTATCTACTAGGGTAGTAAGTTCTTTTAAACACTGAGCCATCTATCTGTTCATTCATTCTCCCTAGATTTTTAAGTGAATATAAAATAAATACTTTTGTTCTTTTGATGAAGTGACAGAAAAACACACAGAGATCAGAGATATGTTAGTGATGGATGATTAAGCATCATTAAATGATAGATTTTTTTCTTTTATTAAAAGCCCTCCCTACTAGTATGAAGTTTCTGCCTTGCGACATAAAGTCGATAATTTTCTTTAAAAGTTTCTGTCACACAATGGCCAATATATGGTACATACTAACAGAAATGAGTCTTCTTATTAGACATTATTAACATATGCATACAAACATATAACCATCCACTCACATTGTGATCTCTGACTATATGTTAATTTATAATTTGTGAAATATGGGAAGCTGATTCCAATGTAATGTTGTCTAAAACTAGAGGGAATCTCCAGCCAGGGATACCTGTTTTCTGAAGTAAAGTAGAAAATCTTACTGTAGTAAAAAGTATGAAAAGGGGGGCATATTTTTACTATTTGTCACATCACCAAGGAGTTAGCTGTCATATGAGATTATGATGCCTTCAGATTACCATAAAATTATAAATAATAATGGTAACAAAGCCAACTCTCAGTTATTTCAGTGTTTTCTATTCACTATATATTTTGCTTAGCTTACAATGAATTTCTAAAATGGCATTACAATATCAGACTGATATTTGACAGGCAAAGAACTGACTCTGGACAGTTTAGAGCACTTGACAAGTTTGTATACCAATTTAATAGTGCTGTGCTTTCACTTCATAATGGGAAAATGTTTTCAACATGAATGACACCAATAGACATGCTAAATGGGACAGGGATAGCCCACAAGCCTGAGCCTTACACAAAGAATTACAGGCAACTAAGGAATTTTGCAAGTGAGAGAAATAGTATTCCTCAGGGCAGAACACACAAATTGATTATCTAAGTCCAAATGGTCAGCTTTGAAAACATATACATACAAATGTAACAACAAAGAGAAAGAGGCCATAAATTTGAAGAGTGCAGGTGAGTATAAATGGGACGATTGTGAGAGAGAAAAGTGTAGGGAGAATGATGTAATAATATTGTAAATTCAAAGAATAAAAAGATATTAAAAATAATTTCTTATTATTACTTTTTAATTTGTGCATACCAGAAAAGTCTAAAATATCATATACAGCAGCAGTCCTTTCTTACATGTAGGCTACGTGTTCTAAGAACTGCAATCAATACCCCAACCCACAGACAGTATATCATAAATATATATCAGAATTTATCTACATATACATATTTATGAGAAAGTTAAATATATAAATTAAGCATAAGAAAAAAATTATCAACAATTATAGGAACAGTGTAGTGATATCCCATAATGAAAAAGAAACTGTCATTTTTGCTTAGAGAAAGAAACTTACAGCTTTTCTTTGGCATATTTAAATTAAAAGCATCACTCACTACTCTTGTATTTTGGGGTCATTATTAAGTAAACTCTGAATTATCTGAATACATGTATTGCAATACCATAAAAACCTGTATCATGAGTTACTTTGGTGCTATCTTACCAGTATATTGCTAGTGTATATATCATACTACATACATATATATACATGGTTTATAAAAGATAATTATGTCATAAAAGGATGATGAATGAGATTTTATCAGACTACCCAGACGTTGAAACTTATTACTGTTTCCTTCACCTATATTCAACTTAATATTGCTAATATTCCCATAGTTTAGAAAGCTAAGTCAAGTGTTCACATATTACTTTAACTAGATACTTGAATTTTTATCAAATACTGTTTTCATTAGTATACAAGTGCATTATGCTTTTAGAAGTTTTACTTAACTTTACAACCTTTTCTATGACCATGTGAATGGTATCTTCACTGGGGTAGAGTATGCTTGGTTTCTAGTTTTTTCTCCTGGAATGTTTTAGAAGTTCTTGCATTTTTTCATGATATAGATCATGAAACTATTAATTTTGATTATTGTTTTCTAGTAGGCCTACCTATAAAATTTTTCCCTTTATCCTTGTATGTCAAGAAGTTTTTCAGTGTATGTTTCAGTATATAATAATCAACCCATATACATATTTGAGGGGACATATATATCGCCTTAAAGAGATATCCAATTTCTAGGTTTGTAGATAAGAAGTCATGATCTGAGTAATGACAGTGACTCTAGAAGCTGGACAGCAAACATAAGTGCACAGAACCTTCCCTAGAGCTTTTAGAAAGGAATGCAATCTTTCTGGAATTTTGATTATGGTCTTCTGAGACTGAATTTAGGTCAAAATCAATTCTAAAACCAAGGGAGGAAATTAATATTCCTTGGTATTTATTCTTATTCCCAATTCTTTGAGTTTTGAAATGGTCTTTTGTCCTTCATCTATTTTGTCCTTAAAAATTCAATATTATTTTTATTTAATAATGTTTTGTAACATGAAGTAACAGATCTTTGAGTTACAATGCTCCAATATTCCCCTGCAGTTGTCTGACTGCTTTGTTTTATGCCTCTAGTATCCATGAGATATTGATATGGAAATCAATGGACAAATTCATAGTGTAAAAACATCAATAATATTTATATGTTGAACAATGTCAGCTTGGCAGTGATGGGGAATGCCTTTAATCCCAGCACTTGGGAGGCAAAGGAAAGCCTATCTGAGACCATCCTACTCTACTCTACAGTTAGGTCTAGGACAGCCAAGGACACACAAAACCCTGTCTCAAAAACCAAAACCAAAACAAACCAAACAAACAAACACTTTTAAGTGGTCTTGATTATCAATAGGAGACATTAACACAAAGAAATATCTCTTTAGTAATGGGAATCATAGACATAGTGGCAGGTCAAATAGGGAGGTATTGGTGTCAGGGACAAAGAAGAGGGTTCCATGTCTTTCTTTACTGCACACTATGTAATTGGGTTCTTACTTCACCTGTGTAAAATCAAACTAAGAACAATAAAAATATAAGCCACCAAACAAACTAGATATCCTAGCTATAGAGGTGATAGTGCCTCAGGGTAGCTCTAGGGCAGCCACATGAACTGGTAATTGGGCCTGTGAGCTGACAAAAAAAACACTTTTACTTATGCTATTAAAGAACTCTAATTCCCTGTGAGTCTAACAGAAATTCCATCCTTTATTGTTATAAAATAAACTCTATTAAACTTATAAATATGGAGAGAGAAAGAATTTAACAGAGTGCTGGCTAAAACATCTTATATCACAAAATACTAATAAAAACTTTTATATTATGAAAATACATTTTAATAATGCGCTAAGAATAATTATTCTTTGAATGATTTTCATGAGAAAAATCTTTTTCTATACCCTCTTAGTATTATGACTGGTTTTTCTTCCCTACCCATATTAAATTAATAAATTAGTTGGGTTTTAAAAGCTGTAGCGAATTGCAGACTTAACTGAAGTATAGATTTTAAATTAGATTACATCTCCACATTGGAAAATTTTAATTGTTATTATGAATTACTTGTTAATTATACAAAGTATGATATGTATGCATACTTGAGAATTATAATATATTTAGCATGTTTTATTTTTTCTGTATAAATACATAGTGTGAATGTATTTGTTTTGTCATGTGCAGTATTTCTAAAATGGAAAAAGCATTAGTGTGAAGGCTTCATTATCCTATTTATAAATAAAATAAAAGGAGAAAAAATAAAGACAAGTATTCATTTACATGTTTTTAAATAGTCAAATTAGTAGTTAAAAATGTTATAACCCTTTCAGAAGCTTAAGAACTATGCTGTACCTTTAGATTTCTCAGGGAATTTTCACTCTATATGGTCTACTGATTCACAAATTCTATATCTACAGTGGAGAGGTATATAAAGAAATTAGTTAACTGTAGAGGTATATAAAGAAATTAGTTAAATCAATCACATATAATAAGAATTGTTGGTGGGACTGGGCTCTGGAGACCACAGAAATGAACAATATCATCATAGTTAGTTAGTTATCTAACTGAGATGATGATGCCTAGTTCCAGTTGGCTACTGCCATGTGTGAACATAGGCTCTAGTTTCCCATATTTAAGAGAAGTTTAAAATCAACGTTTAATATAAAACTTACTTTTAAATGCACAGATCTGAATTAGTCAATGAATTTAGAATTCTAAAATTAATTTTGCTAAGAACCAGGTAGTCTTCGGCAAGGTGTGGACACTCTCAGATTCTATTTTTCTAACTTAAAATTAGCATAAAAATTAACCTGTGAGGTTAATTAAAAGTGAAACATCAGATGTGTCTGTAGTGGAGTCTGGTAAGAGACTCCACTAAAAATACTAAATTTTGCTGTTTTTGTTTTTTTTCCATATTTTGCTTAACTATTATTTTCAAAATGAGAGTATACTTTCTCTGGATACATATCATGCTCCAGATACTACTGGAATTTAAATTTTGTGAGGACATAAAATGTGACTATATCTTTTCCCAGTTCTAAACTTACTATGTGGAATAACACATTCTAATAAATATATGATACATAGATTAATGAATTTAACAAACATTATTACTTCTACTATATTAAAAAATAAAACATAAAACTAATATTCTATCATCTTTATATCTATTTCTATATTATAATGTCAACATTCATAAATCAAAGCAATTTTCACATCAAATTTAGAATTATATAAAATATATTTTGTATGATCATTTTATCACATGATTGATGTCTAAGAAAGTTTAGAATGTTCAAAACTAATATAAACTTATATTACACATAAAAACTGTAATTGTTGTAGCGATAACCTGGTAGGCTATTCAGAGGGAATATAACTGCTATTTATACTTCTGCAGAAGAGAATTTGGTTGTCAAAGGCTATTGCAATATTCTATTGATTATCCTAAGTTTTATATCCTGGCAAAATACCTATTGTTTGCTTAATTATAACATTATATATACATACAGAATATTTCACTAAAAATTGTCAAATATACAGTTATATTTACAAATTTTAAATGAGTCTTGTCTCAAGCCTATGAAGTAGGTGTGGCTGATTATTCTTCCCATTTGGGGCAATGGCCATTATGAATTGGAAAGGTAATGATGAAGTCAGATTTGTATTCACCATTCTATATTTGTGTAACTTTTTATTCCTTCTCCATTTGTCTAAAATAACTTTTCTTGTTCTTCTTCCTAAAATATACCTTAATGATCACAATGTGCTATACTTTTATATTACATATAACAATGGCAGCTAATTTCTTAACATACTGAATTCTAATCATTTTTTATATGCTTAAGGTCCTTTGTAACAGTCTATGACTCTGGGTTATCCATTCTCTGGTTTTTGGCCACCCAAGCAGTTTTCTCTTGTGGCATGGGCCTCAAGTTAAACCAAGCAGTGGTTAGCCAAAATGGCTAGCACTTGCTCTACAGCACCATTGCCCCAGCACATTTTGCAGGCAGGGCAGATTGTAGGTTGAAAGTTTTGTGGCTGGGTTTGTACAGACGTTTCTTTTCCAGTAGCCTGCAGAGTACTTACCCACACCAGAGACTAAAATTTAGGATTTCTAATGATATCCTGCTATACTCCTAGATGAGTATCTTTTCCAGTGGTCTTAAGAGAGGCTTCCTTGAGTAACAGACGGGAGTGGGTACAGAGATTAACCAGATATTAGGCAGAGGGAGTGACTAAATTGGATATTTCCACCTAGTCCCTCCCATTAGAGCTTGGGGAACATGGCCTACTGAATCAACTAAGCAGGGCTCGCATGGGCTCTGATACTGAATCTGCAAGCACAGGGCCTGCATGGGTCTGCATCAGGTCCTCTGCATATATGTTATAGCTATTCACTTGTTACTTTGAGGGGACTACTAATAGTAGGGGCACATATCTCTGCCTTTTTGGTCTGATATTGGGACTCTTTCCCTTCTATTAGTTTGCTTTGCACATACTTGATTTGAAGGTTTTTATACTGTCTTATGGTAACATTTTTGCTGTATTTGCTTATTGTCTCGATGAGGCCTGTTCTTTCTGAAGGGAGACAGAAGGGAAAGGATCTATCTGGGGGAGATGAGAGGTAGAGATGTGCTGGAATGAGTGGGGAGAGGAGAAATTGTGATCAGGATATACATATAAGAGAAGAATATATTTTCAATAATTAAAAAATGCAAGTAGTCATCGAAGAAAAGCTTATGAGTTTTTCTTGGTAACACATCCATCTTTTAGCTGACAAAATAAATAAACAAATAAATAATTGAAAATGAAATACCAATTTTTATTTTGTTTGTTGTGATTTCTTCAGAGTGATTCTAAATTTGATTCTAATTGAGCCTCTTTAAATTTTGTGCTATTTTTGATTTATAGGATGAGTTCAATTCCTTTATGAAGGCATTTTCAGTGTATTGCTTTAATATATCACTTCATTTTCTAACATTCTAAAATACTCACTTTCCTGTCAAAATGAAATTTAATTTTTAAAAAAGTAGCCTTCATCAAAAACAAACTCAATGGTCTCTTTGGATGTTCTTGTCTCATAATTTTTTTGTGTTTTGACAGGGCTTTTTAAAAATTATCGTATTTACTGTATTTATGTATCTTTCTCTCTTTTTACACTGGATGGCTTCCAGTTTAGAGTTTTTATGAAATTCCTGAGTGTGCAAATGAGTGAATCCCATAAAAGTGAATACTTATTTGTGCCATTGTTTGGGGCTTTTTTCCTTTTGTTTATTTATTTTGTCCTATTCTGATGTATTGGTACTTGTGTTTTCTAATTACACTATATTTTTAAAATTATTATCCCATAGGAATATGTTTGTTTTCTATTGAGAGACAGAAATGGGGTGGATCAAAATGAGGGTGGAGGTGAGAGGAAATGGAAGGAGTAGAGGGATGGAAAATTATAATCAGGATATATTATGTGAGAAAAATTGCTTTCTTATATATATATATATATATATATTATTTGGTGGTTTTTACATCATGCACCCCATCAAACTCAGTTATCAGTCCTCTCAAATTCATGCCCACTCTTATGATCTCCCCATTTACAAAAATGCCCATTCATGCTGTTCATTTATTTACTGGAGCATAATAAAACTCCTTGTGGCCTGACCCTTAAAGAAAACAAGTATGTTTTCAATAAAAATTGGCCATTTTACTGTATTTCTGTAAATAATATAGTCCCACAAATTTTCAAATGAATTGTCTGTGACTTTCACATCCACCTAGTTTCTAACTATGTACTAACCATATGGTAAAGGTATATTAAATATGTGCTGTTGTTAAGTGATTGCTAGTGTTTCCTAGTAGACTGGGTCTGTATACACTGACAGTTTTGTCAGGAGAGGCTTTGAAAATACCAGAGATTATGTCTGCATAAAAATAAGCCTCTGGCATAATTGCGATAACTGCCACTAGAGAATTCACCTGTAGGAAAGGGACCTCAGGCAAATTACTTGTGCTCTAGGATGCTCTCACTCCATGTTTTCCAACATCACAATTCAGCTAAGCCATATGCTAATGTGACGATACGAATCTCTTAGGGATTTAGTTTTCCATCTTTTCCTACATACTTAGTTTTCCAACATGGTTCCAAAGTCATATATCAGAATCACCAAAGACTACAAAGTTGTGGAAAGCCATACATACTTTGTATCTTAGAACAACACATTTTATGTTGTTAGGACAAAATACACAGACTAGGTTGTTTTTGAACAATAGATTTCTACTATAAACATTGCTCTGGAGGGAGGGAAGTCTATGGGTATTGCAAAGGTTTTGCAAGGAGCATCTCTGGGTGGCTTCATCCCATGGTGGAAGACAGAGGACCTAGTGATCACATGAAACAAACTGGGACAAATCCACTTTTGTCTAGAAATGACTTCTATGGTAACTGCATTACTTCACTCATTCATGAATACTAAACCCTTGGGTCCTTATAACTGTTTAATTATTCCGTCTTTTATTGTAATTGCAATGGTAATTAAATTTCAACATGAAGTGTTCATTTTGAGGGGCTAGAAATCGAAATTGTTGTAAGGTAGAATCTTACTGGGTATCTAAGGGTGGTATTGAATTCAACACATAGCCTCAGTGGACTCAATTATCCTTCTTTCTGCTCTAACTTTCTAAGTACCCTTTTATAGGAATAAACCATAAGATTGTTATCTCAATGTGGGTTTTAGACTACAGAACTCTGGGTGAAATGAACATTTTAGGGAAATAATTCTTTCCTATGACAACTCTCATTTTCCATGTTAAGTGGTCTCTTCTATTATGAGTAAGTAAACTCAACTAAAACTTACTGTTACAAATGCATTTGTAGTGTAAATAATTCTATTTTGTTGTCTCTCAATCTCTGTTTTTTTTTTAAATTAAGATTATCCTCTTGTGGTTTTTTTATTCACTTTGATTGCTCTGAAATTTATTCACAAACTTGGATTCCTAAACTGTGTTCTATTTATGTCTCTTCTCTCTCTCTCTCTCTCTCTCTCTCTCTCTCTCTCTCTCTCTCTCTCACACACACACACACACACACACACACACACACACACACACACAAAATCATATACACACACAGAGAGAGATAGATATAGATAGCTAGATAGAGAGATAAATTGACAGACCAAAAAAAAGTCAACCATTTTATGTTAGGTAGTTAACAACATTATTTGTAAATTATTTCTGGTATCCTCCATTATCTGCCAGGTTCATTCTCCCATGATATCTATTCACATGAGGATTTCAATATAATCTATTCCCAAGAATCTTAAATACATACACTTTGTCAAGATTACCGCATCAAGATCACTTGATTCCTTAAATGTCAGAAAGGCACACTTGTTTGTTTTGTACTTTATTGTAGGACTGTCAAGCAGCCATACAATGTTGAGGTTCACTAAATGTTATCCTAATAGTCAACTATATGCTTGAAATAATCTTTTTCAACTTCTCTCTCAGATACTTAAAATATACCCAAGTGATCCACAAAGAGGAACTGATTAGAGTGAGCAGCAGAGCTTATTAAAAATGATCTGGGACTGCAATACAATTTCCTTTAGACCAGATTTTTCCTTAGGCTTAAAAATAAGCTAATTCTCTCAGCTCTTTTAATCACATAGATATTAAACAACATGGGGCATCAAACAGTCTTTTAGAGTTATGAGAAATGCATGCTATGAATAGAAACAAAAGAGGATAAAAGCCAAGCCTATGGTGACTGGCAGTCCCAGCAGCAGGTGCCTTGATTGAGGATGCACCTCAAGATCTACTAGAAAAACTGAAACTAGAGAAACCCAAAGATGCCCAAGAAGAAAGTTCCAAAACCTCATTCACATCAAAGACTGCTCCTGACTTTCAGAGAGGAATTCAACAGGAAAACATTGCTTGTTTAAATTATAAGTAAAACCCTATTGAAGATACTGCTTTCCCTTAAAAATCTTCCCCAAACATGAAGTCGGAGGAGAAGGAGGAAGAAGAGGAGGAAGAAGAAGAGGTGGAGAAAGAGGAGGAGGAAGAGGAGGAGGAGGAGGAGGAGAGAAAATCAACAACAACATCTTTCAACAAAA
This sequence comes from Sigmodon hispidus, assembly GCA_004025045.1. NCBI lineage: Eukaryota > Metazoa > Chordata > Mammalia > Rodentia > Cricetidae > Sigmodon > Sigmodon hispidus. Next base: position 9,771 of record PVIH01015205.1, read on the forward strand.
TCTACAGTTCAATCAGGGAGGTTCCACAGCCAACTCACCTCTTTTTTTTTCAAAAGTAATGGTGGCCAGGAAAGAAGATGATGGGTTGTAAGAACTCGCCACCTGGAGAATGGAGTTACCTGGGGAGTGACAGCTGCCATAGGAAAAGTAGAACAAACATGCCTGCTGACAGGCACACCTGTTCTTTGCAGGGAGAGGAACTATGAGGCTGAAACAGCAGAAAATGCCCAAGAGCAGGATAGAAAGCCTCTTGTAATCCTTAGATATTGTCCCTGATTCCCTTTCAGTTATTTTCTGTTTATGAAAGACTGCACAGTAGCCATGCAAGTTTCTACTTGAGATATTCAAATTTCATAGTCTCTCAAATTGATTTTCTGGAAGATAGAACAGAATTACTTAAAAGGCTTGAAAATGGAAAAGGGAGGTAAACATCTTCTAAGGTCTACTTCAAGTAAAGTTGAGAGACTATCATGTGCTATGTTAAAATATTAAATGTCTTGGATCTCAAGCAGCATAAAAGTTTTTGGAACTGATAGGGTAGATAAAGTTTTGAGGCAATCACACTTGATTTCAGAAGGTCGTTCCCACAGGAATTATTTGGGTATTAAGTATAGATGGTCACTCATCCATGTAACTTTATTTTTTGTTCTACAACTTTGCTGCCTTGTCATTCATGCTTTCAAAAGTCAAAATTTGGGCTTTCGTATTATCCCAGAGAATACTGCAATCCTGTGAAAATAAATCAGACTAAAAGGGAAAGATAGCTCTGTTACAGATTAGGTATACAAGCTTTGTAAAAGCTCATAATGGCCTACAGGAAAGCCTGCCACCACCAGATAAGCAAAACTAGAGTTCTGTATCAGTGGCAATATTTTGTTCTGCCTTGTAAAAAATGATATAGGAAAAGATGGAACTAATTGAGGCTGTGGCAATATGAGAGATTTTAAAGAGAGATTTTAAAAAGTAACTTGCATATTTAGCCAAAAAATGGACTTTACAAGTTGAATAATTCTGAATATTACTACATATTGGGTTTGAGGTGTTTCAAGTAATTTAAGTGACCTCTAGTTCAGTACAATTAAAAGGAACTTATTATTTTATTAGGAGGCATCTTTTACAGCCAGTGCTTAAGCTAGTAAATAGTCAACTGCAGGACTGTGAATGTCAGGCAATGAAGACTGTAACAACACACAGAAGGCAATGAACAATATATGTGGAAGCTAAAGCTGTGAAGAAAGAATTGATCAAAGGGGAAATACTGGAATTAGGCCTTGGGGTAGACAAGATTCTTTGTGCTAGAATGAATTACAGAAGAAGAAATAATTGTAACTAAGACTTGAGGCAAATATGGGATGCTAAACATGACCTTTAGTCTAAGTCATGTAAATGTTTACTCCTTCGTTTAAGTATCAATGTACATATTATTAACATGGAAACTAAAGTCTTCAAGGATTAAAGAGAAGAAAATCATTATAGTTCACTTAGTTTTTTTAAGAACACATACAGTATATATATATATGTGTGTGTGTGTGTATGTGTGTGTGTATAAATTAATTTTAAAATTTTTACCTTAATTAAATTTCAGACATTGCATCTCTGCATACTTAGAATTTAGATCACAGTCAATGCTAGAATTTAAAAAAAAATCCCCAGAGATGACTCTGAATGAATTCCATAATAAAGTCACTATAAATTCATATCCAAACCAATCATAAAATATTTTTAAAAATAATCTCAGGAGTAGTCTTAAAACAAATTTTCCTTTTCTATAATTCTATCTCCTGATTAAACTGGTAGTTGAAGTAGAAATAAATAACTTCTAGTTTCACATTGCCCTGCAGAAGCAAGATTTAATCTGTTTTTTTTTTTTGTTTTCCTTTTCAGCTACCCACATTCTCATGATGGTGGTAAGAAGTATAAAGCCCACAAAGGTTAGCCTGAAGACAACAAAAAGCAGGGGGAACATAATCAGAAAAGCCCTCTTTTAACAACTCAATAAGGTGAACAGCTGATTTAGCAACATGAAGAGATGAAGAGACAGCTCAGTGATTACAGGACCTTCCTGATATTTTTGAGAATCAGAGTTCAGTTCCTAGTGCCAACCTAATTACTCACAACTTCCTATAAACACACACACACACACACACACACACACACACACACACATACACAAACCCCAAAGACACATACATCAAAGTAAAATCTTTAAAAAAGAACAATATGACTTTAAAGAGGAAAATAAATTTAAAAATGTATGAGAGTTTGCCAAACAATTTGAACGATTTGGAACTTATAGGCTGTATTACTGTATTTTAAAAGGTACTTTAAAAAGAAAGGTTAGACATTATCCATTTCTAATATAAAGTGCTGCCTATAATCCTCATTAAGGTACTAAAAGCACAGAATTTTTTAAATTTGGGAAGGCTTTCTTATAAATACATTATTCGTTTAAAAAGTGAGCAAAACAAATAAATTTTAGAATTAAAATTTGGAAAAGAACTGCTTAAACAATTTAAAATAAGTTTTAAAAAGTCCTCTAAATGCATAAATTTGCATTCCATAATTGTCTATTCTTTTATTTATCCAGCTAAAATTCAAGTACATTTTAGAACTATATTTACATATTGTATTCAATGAATTTTGTAACTATGTAGTAGCAATACTATTTTGCACCTTTTATTTTCTGCATAAACAATTTTACACTATTCCAAACAATTTTACTGTTATGAAAAGAATATTTGCATGAGGCAAGCATTTCAAAAATAACATATGTATTATATATTAAAAATGATATTATTAACATAGAAACTACCCTATCTCTGCCTCTAAGAGCTTCAATCTAGAAGTAATAATTAAAATATCAGTATCTTTCTTCTGTATATATAACCAAAATATATCTATGTAGGTGAATGCATGTGCTTTGTATACATATATTAACTGTAAGGATCTCATATTTATGTAGATGCAGATATAGGTAATGCTTTCAATGAATCTAGCATTTTAGACTTTTACCTTCTCCATCATTTTTAAGGCATCCCTATGAACAGAGATTTAAGGTAGTACTATGGTGTTTTTGTCAGATATCAACACAATTGTCCTCCAAAGAGATTTCATGAACCTGAACTACATATAAACGCCTGATTCTATAGATTTCTAAGAAATAAACTTGCAACTCTTACAAATTTATTCTGACATTCAGATCAGCCTCTTTTTAAGTGTTCTAAATTGGTTCCAACTTTACAGTCCTGACTCATTCTTTTGAAGATGATGCTGTTATTGCTAAGGCGTGATTGATCATGTTTTCTAAAGTTTCATTTTCTGATGTTTGGTAAGGAGAAGAGGGAAAAGAAGTAGTTTGTTTTACATTTTGGTGCTAGTTTTGACTAGGGTGTATATGGCTTGTGAGTAGGTTCACTTCCTTAAATGAATAGGGCTAGGGACACAGGAGACAGAATAGCCTTGGCATCATTACTGCAGAGGATCAAATCCATTGTGGCAAAGAATAAGAAAAGTATAAACATTGAGGCTAGGAGAAAATGTAGTATAACTGAATTTTGAGTTTCGAACTCTTTCATGTCTATCCTCAAACACTGGCACATCCAGTGGGAGAAAAGAGAGACAGAAATGGTTAGAGAAGTAAAAAGAAAGTGACTACAACCATTCTGTTGATCACTTTTAAATACTTCCTTACGTGTTATACAAAGCTGCTTAATTCCAGATGCCAATATCACTTAATAATGGGCCACTTTACTTTGTTCACCGTTAATTAAGGTAGTTGTGTAGCCTGGTCTTCTTATGGGACTCTTAACAGTGGGAGCAGAGGCAGTCTCTGACTCTTGTATAGGAACCTACTCTTCATATCATTTTGACTACCCAGCCTTTATACTTAGTCTTACTACAACATTTTATGCCATGCTTTGTTTATTGGAGGTCTGTCCTTTGCTGTATGAAAACAGAAATGAAATTGTGGAATGTGTTGGGGGTGGAGACAAGGAGGGGGATTGGGAAAAGGGATTGGTTGGAGAGGAGAAATAGGAAACTGTGGTTGGGATGTAAAATTTAAAAAAGAGTAACTGAAGAGAACAAGACAATGACATTTTTCTGGGAGTGAATAAATAGCTTGAAAGAAGTACTTAATGTGATTAAATAATTGATTTGGATGAGGAGCATTTAATAATTTGCTGTATTGCAATATTTATATATGAAATTGAAATGAAGTTATATATTTGAAGATTTGAAGATGCAACTTTTCTTTGGGTGCAATTGGCCACCTGTAAAGTTATGGCTATCTTAGATAGGTTGAACAGTTCTTTTATATTTACTAATCTTATAATCATATTTAATAATATAAAATCATCCTATATTCACAAATATTAAAGTGTTTTCAAACTTTCAATTTTTTTTCTGATAGCTATTATAACCCTAACACTAACCCTAATTCTAACCCTAACCCTACATTTTTGGAAAAAAAAATGAAGTCTGACATTTCTATTTTCTCTCTGGCCAGAGTTTGGAACTTAATTCAGATATATATGTTTCAGGAGTCCTTCCTTTCTAGACTATTCTAACCACCTATTCAGGTTAGATACACTTTTTGTTCTTTTCTTCATAATATAGTACAAAGTAACTGCTTTCGCTTACAAGCTCAATTGTAATAAACTGTTTTATTGACATTGGGCCTTTGTATTCTTACTGCTTAGCACAATAGCTGCCACACAGTAGAGATTCAACAAACGTTTACTGATTTAATTAAAGCATGGTCATTAAACCACTCCTATCTATTCTTCTCATGTAGAAACTTTTGAACTTTCTACATCATTGGATAGTAAAAACAATGATCTATATTTTTAATTATTGAATTGTTTTCTTGAAATAAACATGTTTAAAATTGAACTCATATTTAGCATGAAAAATATTCTCCTTCAATCTTTCTCATATCAGTCTCTTAACCAGGACCAAACACTTCATGACTTTTCATGCTTTTTTTCTCCTCAATATAGCTTTAATCCCAAGCCATAAGTATTGGCAAGAAACACTAAAGTCATTCATTCATACATTCATTCATTCAACTGATGAATACCACTGAATGAACAATGGTCATGATAATAAAGTTAGAGACACTGTTCTCAAAAATGAGTTTATCTAATTAAAGCTACAATGCATTTCTATATACTGTTGCAAGATTATCAGCACTCAGAAACCAGAGGCAGGATCATGTGGAATTCAAGGACAGCCTGAGCTGCACAAAGTTGAAGACAATTTAAGCTACAAAACTATAACTGCCTCATAAAATCATAAACTAAAGCTATTATGCAACTTGGGTAAGTAATATTTCTTTAATATTAAAATACTTTAATACACATATATGTATTCCTGTCTCACATCTGCATTTGAAGTGAAATGTCCATAAGTTTTACTTCTGTTATTTGAAAAGCAACTATTGTAATGTTCAATTTGTAGAAGGTATGTCTTTAAAAATTTGCCTCCCTGTATCAACACTGAGTTTGATTTAATTGGATATAAAATCTAAAAGTAGGTGATTATAATTTGTCCACCTTATCTTTAACTCATTCATAAATCAGGTATCCCATTTCAAAGTTAATGGCATTTATATGCTTAAAATTCATTCAGTCATAGTACTTAGAAGTGGTACCTTTGGCATACAGTTATGATAAGAAAAGTCCCTTTGCTAGGTTCCCTATAATTGAATCCTTGTAGTTTTATAATAGAAAAAGAGAGAAAAGAAAGAAAAATCCTGGAACTGTGTTCCTCAGCTCTTGCTGTGAGGTTGGGCACTGCCTAGGGACTTTGTCAACAAGAAAATCGTCTCCAAACCAGGACCACAGACATTGTATCCCCACTTCCAGAATCTTAATCCAAAATAAGCTTGTATCCTTTGTAAAGCAGCCTGATTCAGGTATTACCATAAGAAAAAATGACTACTACAGAAAATTTCCCAGGTATAAGAATATAGTTAAGATGAGATAAAGCTAATGAGAGGAGAAAAGAATCTGTTAATGGTGGATAGAATTCCTTTTGGAAAAGAATCATCATATGACATCAAGGTGTACATTCAGTTTAATTTGAGGGTGGTACTAAGTTTAGCACCATATATACACACACAATGTTTGGTTATCCCTCCCAGTGGCTTACTTTCCAAAATGCTGACTACAGCACATAAATACCATGAAGGATTATTATTCATGCTGCCTCATCTAGCAACTCAATGGACTATGTCATTATAGTATATTATTTGTTATCGAACTTCCTCATTTTCATTTGCTGAACTGATTTTTATCAATATGTTACAGCTTGTTTTTATTTATAGCTACTATTAAGCTTGACTGTGTATTGTGTTCCTTAAAGAGAAGTCTGAAGTAAACATTTTCATTGCATTTTAGCCAAAATATTAAGACAATACATTTTTGTAGTAATTTTAAATATGGCAATGAAAAGGAAAACACAATTTAATTTTAGTTATAAACCAGAACAACACATTATCAATAACAGAAAATAGAACTAAAATATGAACATATAAATTCCTGGTCATACTATCATTTTGGCAATAGCTTAGTAATTAAGTAATATGTGGCAAGAGATAAAGAGTATTACTTAAAATGTTATTCTGCTAAAGAGGGAAGCTTCCTCATAATTTGAATCAAATTATAAGAAAAAATAGTCAAAAAATTTTCAATAAGAAGGGAATTTAGATGTATCTTTACTACTTTTCTACCTATGCAAAGTCGAGTATTTGGGTTATTTAAACTGTTTAATATTCAATTGGTTGTTTTCCTATAATATAAGCAATTCATAATAGGATTTTTACATTGAGCAAGCCTATGGTATGCATGAATCACCACTACACATTTAGGTTTCACAAAAGCCACAGTAAATAATTTGTCTCCAGCAATTCCTTCTCCTTACACATTTGTAGAGGAGTATGGTTTAAAACATCTAAATTTATTAGCAAATGGTAATTGTGTAAGCACAATACATATGGTAAAAAAATGAAGAAGTGGTTTTGAAATCTCTTTCCTTTATGTAGAAGATGACTGGGTGTTTTTAGAAATGCTGAAAGGGTAGAAATTATATTTGTGGATTTCTTGGTGGACACGATCTCTCTTCACAGATTCCTTGCTGAATTGTAAAGCTGCAGCATTCTAGTGAGTAATTGTATATACATCAATGCTCAAATGAAGGCATTCTGTAGAAGTTGTATGCACAATAAATCACCATCTGTACTTGGCCCTTGGAGTCTATTTGAATGCCCATTCAGTCCAAGCTGGCTGGCTAGATATGTCATTGATTTTCTTCTTCAGTGCCATCTCTGGGAAAATAGCCAATGTTTAATAATGGAAAAGATCACAATTTTAAAGGGGAATGGGGAGGAGAGGGTATTTTGAACTCAAATCAGCAAGTTCCTGGAAACTAGGTACACTAAGAAGGTATTCATAGACTGGTAGGATATAATAAACATAAAAACAATTATTCATCTGAATAAAAGGGCATTCCAACAACTGTGATAGAAAATCTCTCTGCCAGTCTCATTCTTTTGTCTTGACTTTATCCTCTACTTAAAATTTACCTCTTAACCTTGACAAATACAATGAGATCAATGACCTTTCATTTATTCTTTTTGTCTATCTGCCTCCCTCCTAAGTTCAGCTGTTTGCTATGGTGATCTTGAATCCTGGATCAGCTTGTTCTAAGTAGTCACTGAATATCACCTCTGCCATTTCCTATAATCTTTCTACTCAGCCTGTCAATACTCTACTAAACTTCTTTTGCTTGTTTTCTTTTATCTGGGCTAGTAAAGAAACCTATTTTACTATACTTCCCCTCATCCAAATAGAAGAGCTTAGTAGATATAAGAGTACATGAGATTTAGCTTCTGCACACTTTCTTAATTTCATCTCACAACATCTATTTTCTGACTAAAATCTGTTCACAGCAACCTTCTCTCTGTTAATTATGCCAAGTTAATTTTTCTACCCTATGATTGTGCAGTTGCTTTACTCTGCATCAAAGATCTTTACTCGCATCTTCGAATAGCTGTCTCTTTTTAGTGATCATTCCATAAGATTTACCTGACCATCCATCCTGAAGTTCACCTCTACAATTTACCCCCTATTATAAATATATTTAACCCTGAGAGAACATTAATAAAAAAAATTGTTTATTATTAATCTGTCTTTACAAGAAGGCAAACACTCAAAAGTAGGGACAGTGACTACTTTTTCCAGTCTTCACAGTACCTACATTAAGATTCAAAACTCCATTGATCAATCAAAGGAACAGTCATCACAAATAATTTCATGTATGAAGCTGCCATGGGCTTGATCCATCTATGCACACTCCATAGATACTAACCTTGGTCATACTGACCCAGGAGTGACAGCTGAGTAAATTAAGGCTTGCTAGAGACTTTGGGACAAACAGAATAGAATCCCTGTTTACTAGGGAATGTATAACCTCAAGACCTGCTCCCAGTCATACTTTTATTTTTTTGGCGAAAGCTTGTGTATAAAAGAAAATGAACTTAAGTACTAAAACAACTTAAGAAATATGTTGATAGGCTTTTATTCATTATGTCAAGATAGATGTGTCAGTCACAACCATGTTACTTCTGTAGTTTGATATTCATTTTTCCCTAAAGCTCCCATATCCAACCCCCCTTTGCTTAAGATAGTACAAAGTTTTTTTCTAATATCATAACCAAAATCCTAAATTACAAGATAATATACCTTGTAATCCCACTATCACTTTATTTTTACATAGTTTAGTCTTTAAATCGTCTGTTAATCTACTCATAACCTTGTCCTTCTGAAGCACAGCAGATACCATGGTATTCCAGTCAACATAATAGAGTAGATGCTGTAAAATGTGATAAACTACTATTATATTTTTTCTTGAATTTTAGAGAGTAAGGCTGACATCTCTACTCTATTATTTTAATCATTTTAAAAATTTGACCAATTAGATATCTCTTCTATTTCTTATCTCTTATTTCGTATATATTACTTCTTTTTCAACATTTATAAGTATTCATTTATTCATCCTTCAAATATTTACTACTGTATAAAGTATGAAAAGGAAGCTTACATGTTCAAATTTCTTTTCAATCTAGAAAGTCATGAAATTATAAAAAACCTTTGCTGAAACACTTTAGTTATGCCATCTATCCTAAGCCAGTTAATCTCTTTATACACAACTGTCTCAAAAGTCTATGCATATCTCTACTTCTTTTTTTTTATTCATTCCTCAATCTTCCAAAATCTGATTTATATCATTATTGTCACACTAGGTCTTGTTAAAGTGAACAATGAATTTGTAAATGCCAAGTGTGCATGGACTTTTATTAATACATACAAAGAAGTGATTGAGGATTGCATTATTACATATTTTCTCCGTTTCCTTTCATTTCACCTTTCCAAATTCCCTCATGTACCCTTTTGCTTATTTTCAAATTCATGGCATCATATTATGTTGTCATTAATATACACACACTCCTAAATATAAATATAAATGCAACCTGCTCACTCTATATAATGTTACTTGTGTATAGATTTCCTGGGTTGATAATCTTGTATTTGAAAACCAATTGGCATGTTCTTCCCTGGGGGAGATTATTTTTCTCACTCTCAGCATTCTTAGTTGCCTATAGTTTTTAGGGTTGAGGCTTCATGATCTTTCCCTCTTCTATGTTACTGTGTCTATTTGTGCTATCCTTGTTCAGATCATGTTTAGGCATCTATGATAGAGAGACTTTAGGATACAGCTTTGAACACTTCTAGAAGATACAAACATACAAAATCTTTGTGTCTCTTGATTTTACAATTTTTCTGTTTCTTCTACAATAATTTCTTAACCTTAGGTTCCTGAAATGTGTTAGTTGGGGCTGGACTATATAACTATGCATATTGTATAGTTGCAGTATTTTATAATGGTTTATGTTTTCTGCAAAAGAATTTTTCATGATTAGAGATGAGGACTACACATATTTCTTGCTACAAGGACATATATAGAATGTAGTTAGGGAATATGCTGTTTTAGTAAATTGGTGATTGAAAGTTCTCTTTCAAGCTCTATTCCTTTGTTAGCCCTTAGTAGTTGTCTAGATTTCCAGTGCCAGTTACATTTTTTTTCTCTTGTTAAATAGATTTTAAGTACAATGAGAGAGCTTTTGGTTACCTCTAATATATTAGTGTCACTATTGAATTGCTGGTTGTTGTTGGGAGGCAAGTGCACCATAACTGGGTGGTACTGTTGGTTTCTTCCATGTTTTTGAAATCTGAATAGTGCCTTGTATTTTTAACTTAAAAATTTAACAAAAATGTGATCGGGTAAGGATATGAGACTTTCTTTCTCTTTTATGATGCTTTGTTTTTCTCTTTGCTTCTATAATATTACATTTTATTGTTCAATAGTAACTCATTAATTTTCATGGGATCCTCTTTCTGCCAATTATGTAAGTGACTATGGGTCCAATTGAACTATATATTAATTCATACTACACATTTAGATGTTGAAATATAGAATTTCTAAAGACTATGTCCTAATTTGCATTTTTTAAAAATGTTTTGCTTTTATTGCTCCCTACTATGTCTAGGTCTCTCTTATGTCATTGATTAGTGCAAGATTAAAATCTTAATTCTTTTCTACCTCTCACACACAGTCAGCTGCTAAGCTCTGCCAATTCTAATATATATCCCTTGACATCAACTTTTATTTAGTTTATTGACCTTGAACATAATTTTCTATGAGGCTCAATACGAATAATTTCAAACTACCTATGAGGGAGGCAAAATCTTTCAGCAGGTAAAGGTGCTTGCTATGCAAGCCTGATAATTTAGGTTCACTCCCAACCATCTCTACAAATATTTTCATCTGCCTTCTACTTTGTTATGTACACTAAACACATAATGCAAGCACACAATAATAAATAAGCAAATAAATACTTTAATGAAAAAATCTTCTGATGACTATATTCATCATCTAGATAGGCATATAATTAACTAAAGGAACAGTCTATTAACAGCAAAAAGAAGCAATGAAATATTAGTAATAACATTATCAGCAAGTTGAAAATAACACTATAGAGAGACAATAAATATAATAAAAAGGAGAATGAAGTTCTTATTATACTCCTGGCTATAATTTCTATGTTGCTACAGTTCAAGATTGACATGTATGGTTAGGATATGACTTGGAAGTCATTTTTGCTTGTTTGCTTTTTTTTTAGTTATTTGATTTTTTAAATATATTTTAATTAAAATATAATTCACTATTTCCCTTTTGTTTTCCTTCCTCCAACCCCTTCCAGGCTCTCATACTTCTTCTTAGATTTATGACATCATTTACAATTAATTATATAGATATAGTTATATATATACACTATATATAGGGAGAGTTGCAAAATATAAATATTTCAGCTCTTTTTTAAATTAAATTTCAGCACAAGAGCCATGGAAAAAGATGAGCAATTTTATTTTTCTTATTTCAAATAGATGTCAGTTTTGTCACTTCTTGAACTATGCACTTCAATTGAGGAATTATGCAGAAGAATTTCAGAAATGTTTATTTTGATTTTAGAAGACTAAAGGAACAGGCAGGAGACAGTGCTGAAAGGGAAATCTTCACACAGAGACATTGTTGATTATCCTAGCAAATCTTCCTTTCCATCCTACTTTTTTTCCTTGGTTCAAAGATTCTCTCCAGGGACAGAAAGGAGGGCTGTACATTTCAAATTATTTTTAGGACTTTGATTAACTGTGCTACCAGACCCCAGGTGACTATTAATATACTAGTAAAGGCAGTTAAAAGAAGACCTAAGGTCATACAGTGGGTGAATGAAGCAAAATTGAAAGCATGAGATTTGACATAGTGATGTGATCTTTCTAGAAGTCCATATGGTGGAAGCATTACAAAAAGGGGGAAATGGGAATAAGAGACACTGCCTACACAAAAGGTTAGAAGACAAGGATCCTCAGCATGGAATTCAGTATTAAATGAAAGGACTTAAGAAGTGAAATTTCAATTCATCCATTTGGTCTCAATAAAGCACAAATCTATTATAACATAGCCGGCGATTATAAGACTACAGATGTACTTACTATAAAGAAAATCCTTGGTTTGAAATATAAAAGTCAGTAATTCAAAAGCAAAAAAATGAAGCTATCAGTTATGCTTTCTAATATGAACTTTATAAAAGATACTGATATATTCGATTTGTGTCTGTGACCAAAAGACAATTGCTTGAATAGTAAATGTTCCATAAATGCTTGTCCAATTGAATTAGCTAATTGGCTGATGTCAATTTTTTAATGTTTAAGGATCACTAGGGATTATAAATTGATTAGCTAACAAGAGCTCTCATCAAAAGAAAACTGGAAGCCTGTGTTATAGCTTACTAGGATTTTTGCAAGAGGAAACAAATGTTCATAGAATGCTGTTAATTATGTTTCCACTTCTTGTAAATTGTTTACTTTTATTATTTACCTATGTCTTGAATGGTATTGAAGCAAGCCTTGTAAGTCCCTTTGTCAACTGCCAAAAGTATAATTCTCTACAATTAATCAGTAAAAAGAGAATTAAGCATTGCTTCTTTAGAATTAGGAAAAAACCTGCTGCTGATAAATTCAATGCATTAAGAAATTAACATACCAGCAAATGATTGATCATTACAATTACCTGAATTTGCATTTCTAGAATCTTCTAAAAAACACCCTCAAAATCCTTCTTCTAAGATATTTTTAGCCACAGCTTCTAGCTGGGTATCATATATAAGAAATATATTGTTTTACTAATATAACAAGAATTCCAAAAATTTTACAAAAATATTTACAACTGAACTGTAAATAAATTAATAAGTGTATTTTAAAAATACAAACCATATTATGTTCTTATCTAATTTATTACCGACACTGATGTATAGACAAGTGACATCATCAATGACAAAATTTAAAATACCTAACTACAAGGCATTATGTTTTAAAAAACTTCATAGAAAAGCAAACTATTTTAATAAAAATGACTTGATGGTTGAAAGCACCTGTATATTGGTACCTAATAATGGCATGATGGGAGAGTAAATAAAATATAACAATGCCACTCCCAAATCAAAATACTTAGTCAGAGCTAAGAAAAGTCACTTTTTGGTAAAAAAAAAAAAAAGCAATAGTTATATTACCTGTTGATAAGAATAATCAACAGTGATTAAGAACTCATAATGTGTTCAACAATATTTTTTTGTATTCTATTGGTTTGCATTAACTTTACATTTACTACTTTCCCAGTATGTTACAAGCATTGTACTCAGATTGTGACTCATCAGGAAAGAAAGGAGACAAAAATCACTGCTCTCACAGAACTTAATATTAGCAGAAAAGTTGGCAATCTAATGAACAAATTATAAGTACATTAGTAAATATGAATATATAGTATACTATTTAAAGATAGATGTATGCAGTCCAATAAGTATACACACACATATATATTAAGCATTTATAAATATATAAAGCATAAATGAGAATAAGTAAAATAGTGTGCCAAATGGTGATAGTTAGGACTAACTGTAATGTCTTAATTTCCCTGGGTGCTCTTGGTTCATATCTATGATCCCAGTGTTATTATTCTTGGTGCATCATTTTACTTCCAAAAAAGGAGAGCAGTGCACAGCAAAGGATGATACATTGAAATATCATGGTCTGTAAGTGTCTCACTAAGAAGGAAATATATGCATAAATATCTGTGTCAGGAGAGAGGTAAGTGTCAAGAGGAAACATATTTCAGGCATAGAGAACATTAACTTCAGAGGCAGCAAAACTCTTGCATTTTTGAGAAATATCATTTAAGAGATGTAACAGAAAAGATTGAGAGTTAGTAGAAAATAGGGTCACAAATGGAAAGGAAAACTACTCTCATGGAGTTGTATTCTAAGGGAACTATGAAATTACTATAGGTTGTCATCAAGGAAGTGACATTATCTGCAATATGTTTTAAAATTACCAGTCTGGCTATTGTGCTTTGAGTAAAATATAAGGGGTATAATGTAGAACAGAAGTAGCTGGAAGTCCCCTGCAAAATCAATATGAGAAATGATGATGCTTTAGACAAGGGCAGTGGCAGAGGAAATGATGGTAATTAGTCACTTTCTGAGTCTGCTTTGAAAGTAGAGATGACAAGGTGTGTTGCTAAAATAAGATTAGGGATCCTGTCAAGGTTTGAGGACTGAGAGAAAGAGTTGAAAGAATCAGAGGTCGAAGTTGGAGGAGGAGGTTCTGCGGGAATATTTGGGAGTTTTGAATTGATTTAAACCTGAGTATCTCCAAAATCAATACTAGAAAGCATATGCAATGAGTTTATTTTGAGCAGAAGTTGCTGAAATAAGAATGGAGAACAAACAAAAATGAATAGAAAAGTAAGTTACTCCATGGTCTATTTTTGAACTGTGCACAGGTATGAGAAACAGAAGGTGGATCTTACTGATGCCACTCTTATGAAATACCCATAAAACTGCTCAAACACAAAAGAAGATAGTATCCATGAAGCACTGTCTTTCTCTCCTAGGTCAAATGTTATTCAAAGATATTTTAACTTTCCTACATACATCTTCTCATATACTTCATAATGGTTGAGTGGGCAGATAATAGACATTCCACAATCACATAACAGAAAAAAGCAAGAAATAATTTGCTAGAGATAACAAAAGGTATTCTTATTATATGTTTGTGCATGTTAGTATATGTAGCTGCAATTAAAGTTACAATGATAAAGAATAATAAAAGAGTATGAGATGGAGAACAACAGTTTTGTAATATGTTGTTTGAAATACAATTGCACCTAAGTAAAGATGAAATAGCAAGTTGAATATAAATATGAATGTAAAGAGCTATGTCAAATTTGTGAATGTATTCTTGCAGCATATGATCAATACTAATATGGAATAGGTTCTATGATCAAGGAAAAAAGAGTAGCAAAGGTACAAGACAATTGAGTCCTCAGGTGCTTCTACATTGGTGAAATGTGAGACACTCAAAAAGGAAGTGAGAAGGGACAATCATTCCAATAGGAAGAGAGACTATAAATATGATAACCAAGTCACAAAGTGAGTAGGCATCAATTGCTGCACATTCATATGTATCATATTCATAATTATTGGAGGTGAAATCAACTTAGATATCCGTCATCTGATGAATGGATAAGGAAAACGTGGTGCATTTAGACAATAATATTACTTTGTTGTAAAGAAAAATGAAATTATAAAACTTACAAGTAAAGGAGGATAACTAGAAAAGGTCACACTGTACGAGCTAATCCAGGCCCAGAATAGAAGTACTACACATTTTCTCTCATATTCAAATCTTAAATTTTAATTGTTAAGTGTGTATTTAACTAAGTGAATCAGTGGAAACAGCAAAGGAGAAATTAGCCTTTGGAGGAAGGATACCCTAAAGGCAGTAGATCATAGAACATAGTTAATATGAAAGTAGAAAGGGTAGATATTGGTGATAGAGAGTATTAAGCAGAAAAAAGCAAGGTAAAGAGAAGACAAGAAGGTAATGAGGAGAATTAACCATAAATGAGGTGTATTAAAAATAGAAATTTATTATCTTGTGATTAAAATATCATTTACAGATCCATTTGTACCTCAATCAGTCCATGTCATGAATACATTTTACATATATAGTATATTGATTTCAAGCAACATAATTTAAGCACTTGCTCTTGACCTTGGTTGCTTCTAAAATCTTGAAAGTGAGACCTTGTTGCTGAAGACACCATAATTATTAAACCCAGGAGACGATATGAGATGGAACCCAGGACAAGCTCTCATAGTATCTGAAGGAACTGAGGATTAGATCTCATAGTATCTCAATGATATGCAAGCTGCCACAAGAGAAGGCAATATATAGTCCCAATGAGATATAAAGCCTATGAACCCCAACAATGACCAGCATGGCAAAATACACTCAAGAGCAAAATAGTGGCACTGAGACCTTGGAGTAACCAACAGCTGCCTAATTGTACTTAATACACCACTCAATGGGAAAAACTGTTACTGTAAACTGAGTCAACTACCTGTAGCCGGTGAGGTCATGCAGCCTATATCAGAAGTTACTAGTGCCTAAATCAAAACTTACTTTCTTAAGCCAGTATAACTTGCAACTGCACTCTAAACACTTATCTTTATACTCACAAACAAGTGTAGCTGTCAAATCATATCAGAAAGGGTATTTATTTATTCAATCATTCATTCATTTTTGTAGCAGAAAGAGAATATTACAGAAAGACATGACTAATCAACATTCAGAGATCAAATGACCAGGGTGCAGCTGCTCAGTTGGTACACCTCCAATGCAACCTCTATACCCAAACCCAATTCCCATTGCAAAAGAATGGGATGAAATTTGAGATAGTCTAGACATAACAGAGAAGTTGCATCCATAAAGTCTGAACAATAGGGGTGGTGAAACAAGACCTGTACAATGAAAACACGAGGGTCATGCCAACATGGACGGAGAAAATATCATAAGGCCTGACACATAGATAAAGGGGTATAGGTAATCCCACCGAGGTTTAGAGAATCAGGATTATGGAATAATGATATCCATGATGGGTTATCCTGTTTCAAGTGGTCAGCACCAAACACATGCAAAAAGAGCAACATTAAATGCATGCATATAGGAGCAAGAATGTACTAGGTTGTATGTGTGTGTGTGGGGGGGGTAATACTACAGGATTCAACAAAATATACTTATAATACTTATTGTATAAGTAATAATAATTAAAGAAAAGGTCATATGAAGATGGAAGCACTGAAGATATTGGGTAGGGAGAGATGAAAATGATGTAAAAACTCTTACATAGAATTCTTTAAAAATTTCTAATTTAAAATTAAAAGCAAAAATGACCTAGTGCTGTAAGTGGAATAAAATAGAAAATTTAAAAAAAGAACAGAGATTCATATGCAAACACTGGGCATTGTTCGTGCAAATTTGGGCATTGTTTGTGAAAGTTGCATGTCACCGAATGAAACTATCCCTGAACCTCTAAAGAAAAAAGCATGACATTTAGTTTTCAGAACACATGTTCAAATTCTAATTGGGCCACAAATTAGGTTTGTCATCTTGTGAAAGTTAATTTTCTCCATGTTTCAACTTTGTGATCTATAAAATGGGGATTAGAAGTGTGCCTAAGTGATCCCGGATTATATAAAATTCTGAATGAAGACAGAGTGTGTGAGAAATGATAAATACTGTCTAATTTATTCCTCAAAAATGGTAACTATAAGGATCTATTTACTAAAATATAGTTTTTTACAATGCCCTACTTGGCTATCTGTGTAAGTCTACAAGTGTTTTCCTGTCACAGTTTTTTCTCATTTTAAATTTGGGAAGTCAATAGAGACTGATTTTTTGTTTCCTTTTGTTTCAGCTGCTCAGAAGTCACCTATAAAGTTAAGCCTCTTATGTGGATTAACACAATGACAATATTGATTTGGGCATTTCATGAGCTACCAATTCTAGTTATCATAACCTTTCAAGGAAGAATAGATATGCCCTAGAAGATTAGAAACTCTTTCATTCTGACTCTGAATAGACTTGCAAAATAATCCAGTGGAAGCATAGTTAAGAATACCATCAGGATAATAAACTTAAATATTTTCTTGCATTAAAACAACCTCAAAAGAGTGTGCTGATATGGTGCGTCAAAAAAAGGAACATGTTTACATTACTTTGGTCAGTTCTATATTCTTTAAAATACCAACAGATTGGTTCAAATATAAATATTTTGTCTTTATTTTTTTTAATGTATCCTGATTACAATTTCCTCTCCCTCTACTCCTGCCAGTTTCTACTCATCGCCCATCCCTTCTCGATCTACTCTCTTTCTGTTTATCATTAGAAAACAATGGGCTAAAAGATAACAACCATTCATAGCAAAATAAAATATAGCAAGATTAAAGAAAAATTCTCATGTATGAGTTTCAATGATAGCAACAAAATGAGGCTATACTTTTACAAACAATTTTGTAGTGTGAAGGAAACAGAGGTAGTAAAGGTTTTAATAAGAACACATTCACATGCTGTCTGTATTACTAAAACCCCATTTTGGGGGTAAATGTGATTAGTACATACCAGAAAGAAATTGCTCTCACTAAAATTTACCATGCACAGAATTTACAGAAGGTACAGAGCTATGATGCTGTTTGCAAGTAGCAGGGCACTTTCCTAGCTTGATTGTCTACTGTTTATGACTACGATACTGGAAAAGATGATGCTATTGACTTGACTTTAAGTATTCTCTTAGGATTGCAAAATTAATTTTTTTATGTTATTCATGTCATTTTTAAAAAAGACATTCTGGAGAAAATTTGAACTGAAAATTTTCTTTAGTGTTTCATACATATGTAATTGGCTGTGTTAAAAAATATAGTCATTATACCAGTTTTTGTGAAATTTGTTTTCATTATTGCTTATTAATTATAGACCAATGTCCTGGAACCTCCATGAAATCATACCATCTGATGAGGAGATAGGAGGTTCTTTTATTACCATATATGAAGTTTTTATTCATTTTGATATGACCAACAACCCCAGATGCTAAGAATGGGAAAATAACTCATTGAAAATAAATATATTTGACAGTTTGTGAATTAAAGATACATGTAACATGAACTGGTGATCAAGAATATTATTTCAATAACTTTTGAGAATGAATTATATACTGATTATCAGTTAATTTTCTATGTGACAGCAAACACCTACCATATTTACATAAATGAAAACAAAAGACTGTATATGTAATCACTAAAAGAGAATAATTGAATATTTACTGTACAACATGTTTTATAAAAAGGTGATAAGATAGTCTTTGCCCTCCAAAATTTTATAGTGTAGTTATCCAAAGAAGTAATTATAATTCAAAGTGATTAGTTCTACAGTGGTAAATCTAAAGAACTATACTACTACATTGGGGGGGTATTCAACCAAAAGTAATGCGAACAAGAAAGATATTTCAGAGCACACAGAGAATCAAATTAAGTCTAAGAAGGATGTAGTCATGTAAAGACAGGGAAAAATGGGTCTAGAATCAGTGCTCTAGTCAGTGACAAAGTGCACATCATTTCATAACAAACTAGAAGCAATTCAAATATGCTATCATCTGTTCCAGAACTATTAGAAAGCCAAGAATGACCATAACTGTAGGTTTGATAATTATGTGGCTGTAGGGCATATACCAATTGGGAATATGCATACTATTTTAATTGAAGTGTGTTAATTTTAACATAAAGGCAGAAAGATTTCAGTTCTGACGTGAAATCTTCAGTTCCAAAGAATTTATGTTTCAAAGAAAAGTTGGTACCCAAGGAGTGATTGATGGAAAAATAGCGGCCTCAAAGGACAATGTCCAATGTAGGTTGGAGAGCAAGAGGAACCAACTGAGAAGGGTGTAAAAGGAGTAAATGAATCATTACTCAATTCAATTCACTCCAACTTCAATTCCAATCAAATTCAATGTATTCAGGAAATCTTACTAAGTGTTGCTTCTATGATAATATTCTGTTAAGCTAGCAAGGAAAAGAGCATTTTCCACCCAAATCCATGCTAGTTCAATATTCCTTATATTATACAACACTGAATAATTCACCATAACATACATGAAAGCCAATTTTTTTAACATTTTGATCCAATTTACTAAATATTTTTAAAAATCTCTGACATGAGAAATATTGACCTATATTGAAATGTTGTTACTTGTTAGCATTCCCTTTAAGGAAATGTCCCAGGAAATGAGCTTGAAGGGCTCGCTACCTGTATAAGCTTGGAGAATATACTAGGAAATGGTAGACAATTTTTTCCTCCTGTGTATGTATGTGAATATGCAAGACATGTTCATGTTAGTGAAGGTGGGCTTGTGGAAATAAGAGGACAAATTTGTAAACTTGTTTTTCATGTTCTCACAATAAGTATGCTTACCTACTGAGTCATTTCTCCATACTGAGAATCTCTTGGTTGCATCAAACAGTAATTGCCAAATTGAATTTTAGTGGAAATATTATAAATGATGAAAGTATAAGATTGTTTTGATATGGTGGGAAGGTGAAAATTTAACACAACATATTCTGACAAATGTTTGTTTATGACACTAAAATAGAATCACATTTTGGCAACACTTTAGGGAAGCAAAAAAAGGAGGGGTTTTACAAAGATTCTTGACCTCATTATAATTAACTTCTAATTGCTTTGAACATTTTTTTGAGTATGTGTAAAAACTATTTGTCCTTGCTTCTTTTATAGCTTCTGTTTTTAATATTTATTTTAGCAAAGACTCAAGTGTCTTTTAAAGACCTATGAGAAATTTGTTTAGTTTGCTGAAGTATATTTCTGATGGTCCTCTTACTGCATCTAGATGGCATTTAATCCTGGATTGTGTTGAATCCAGATTTTTCTGTGATTGCCTTCCAATGCTCTTATGAAAGTACACTTCTAAAAAATGGGCATCAAATATTATGTTCAATAATAAATTGTAATATCATACTCATAAACACACAGAACAAGAATTGTAAAATATACATATAAGATAATCATGTTAATATATATGCATAACACAAAACCCCAAATACTAGATAGGGTCATTTAATTGTAATATATTTCCATTTACCCTTGGAGGCTAGAATGAATAAGATAAAACAGAGTTAAAAGCCACTTGTGAGCTTTCATGTTATTTTTACTTATACTAAGTTGATTCTTCAATAGTTTCTAAGTCTATAGTCTTATAAAATAGAAGACTAGAGCACATAGTCTACACACAGAAAGTCTTAAATCAATTTCACCCCCAGATACATATTAACATGCTGAAGGCATGAGAGGAAAGAACACATATAACAGCTTTGTTAGTCTTAAACTAAATCCTATTGATTGCAAAATTATGAACTTTTGTTTCAGTTACTCAACTATTATATTTAAATTGGTTTTATTATCTGAGAATGAAACATATAATAAGACTATCAAATATGCTTCTTAGGCAATGTAGATAAAACACTCAATGTGCGCCAAATTTCTTATGAATAGAGAAAACAAAAGTATATGGTGATCATACTTGACACCTTCCCTTTGAATTGCTCTAAATAGCCATTATACTTTAATTAATTTAATTTAATATTATAATTTAATATATATTTACTGAATTCTTAAAGCATGATAGGAGACAAATAGTATCACCAGTGTACTTGTACTTTTAAATAAAATTGATCAGATATGTGCTACAGTCCATTGGCACAAGGTACGGGCTCTGTCAATCCCAAGTGTGGCTTGGAAAGAATACATGGACTCAGTATCTTGGCTGTCTGTTACAGTTATAGTGCTCCAGGAAGCAGATTTATTGTCTTCTTTCCAAAAGGTGGTGTGAAGAAAACCATAGAGAAACATAGTTTGCCAGCCACTAGTGCTTGGCAAGCATAGCTAGAGCTTAGAGAACTTCAGATGAAAAGCCCCTAGCACTAAGAGAAGACATTAGTATTCCTGTCTGAATTTCACATACTGCTCTATAAGGGTTCATTTTTGTTTTTTTCTCATTATGATATACAAGTATGTCTTGTTTAAGAAAACACAATCAATAGAATAAATTAGACTGCAATTCTACTATAAATTGATCAAACTTATTGCTTCATATATTCATGCAGAATTAGTGAATATATGATAGAAATATGTGTAACCATATATATGAAATGCACAATATGGCTATGAATAGCTCTTGGCCCTTCTATTTATCAAAGTCACAAATTACATTTTTCCCATCAGTGAAGGTGATTTTTAGACCGTATTTATTGATTAATCTGAGGCACTATTAGCATTTAGCTGGGTTAGATGTCAATGTGATAACTTTTTAAGTGTTTATGAAACATTGAACTTGAACCATTCATGAGAAGACATAATTGGACTTTAGTAGTGAATCTTTGTAAGTGTATAAGCTTCAGTTTAGAAAATGATTCTTAAGGTTTAAGTGTATTGCTATTATTTTTTTTGTCTTTGAGCTCATTTCTAACTGCCTTTTATTCCATGACATAAAAGACACAAAGGGTCATCTGCTCAAACAGACTCAAGAGCAATAAAATTAAATATTTCATGTGTTACAGGAAGAATTGGTGCCAAAACAGCACTGCATATGCTTGAATTTATCCTGAGGGGCCAGCAGAATCCTCCGATTTTGCTATAAAGGCTTCAAATGAGAATGTTTTAAGGTTTCAGGGGACTCAAGATTTATCTTCTGCCACCTTTTACCCATTCAGAATTATAATGAGAAAGAAAAGTGCTGAAAATAAATAGAAATTATTTGTATTGATGTTGGTTCTGCATCACAGATGACCAAAAAAGATACATAACAGTTTTCTAACAGCATGATTTCTTGACAGGACATGTTAGCTGACTTTAGAGTTGTGCTGCCACAGATATCTAAAACCATTTTTGACTGTTCAAATGAATATAAGGCTAGATTTCAAAATACCAATTCTGAACCCTTCCCAAAATATATTAAGAAAAGAGAAGCATGACCTAAGTGTGCAATTTGAGTGTACACTAGGAACTAAAATTCATGATGTCATAGACATCCCTGTTATTTATAAAATCACATCCCTGCCTTTTCACTTCACTTTTTAGGTTTGGTAATGGCTGCCTTCTTTATTCTTTTTTTCTTATTATCTATTTATTTATTAACATCTATTACTATATAAAAGACACATTTGTATGAAAATTTCTTTTAAAAAATATAGCATTGAGGGTATCTTAAAGGGAGAAACTTGATAAACACAGCTTCAAATTTAATATTAGTTGTAGTTAGTTTGTTCTTATGTAGGAATATTAAATAATTAAAATAACTGTTCTCTGTGTCTCTTTTCTCTAAAATACATGGAACATAAAATAAAATCTAAGGTGCCTCAAGTGTGCCTTCTTTATTCTAGTATCCTTTCTTTTTTATCTTCTGCAATGTCTTGCTTCATCCATACTACCTAGTCTGTGTTTCATTCACATTGTCTGTCTTACCCTTGTCTCTGGGTCTTTGCAAAAACTACATAATGAATAGGCCCCAAAGAGGGTGTGGAGTGGAAACAAAGATTTTCCCCCCTCAATCTTCACAGTCCCAGAGATAAACATTCACTTTACCCCTTCCATGTAGCTAAAACAATTCAGAAGAAACCAAAGAACATCCCCCAAAAGAGAGGAGTTTTGCTGCCCAGGGGACGACTATTTATGTAACCCTTAGCAAGGGAATCAGTTTTTACTTCCTTAAATTATGTAATCCTCAAAAAAAATACACAAATCCCTTGAACAAAGCTATTTAATGAGAGAATGTCAGTATTATCTCTGATATTGGTGATTAACAGTAAGGAACATTAAAATTGAACACAGCATTAAGCAAAGTAGACTGATGGCTAGACAATGTACAAGAGTTAACTTCAGGTTGGGAGCAAAAAGCAAACCAGACATGAAAAACTGACTTGGTTCCTCCTTGCTTTGATAGTCAAAAGTATAATAAATATTGTACAATATATCTACAATGAGTTGTTTTTTTAAAGTTAATTATTTTTATGTACAGAAATACTTCAGTCAAATTTAGCCCATGTCACTTACTGTCCAGTTGACATCTATAAGGTCATAAGTTGTGGCTACTTAATATATTCCTACATAAACTGTAAAGAGGAAAATGAGAGTGTTACAGAGATAATGCCCTTCAAAAAGATGCCTAAAGGATAATAACTATGCTGTGCTACTACAAAAAATCCCTTTCATCTTCTGCTTACCTGTTTTTATTTTTTCAAAACTGAGTTGCAAATATAATGTTAAAAATTTCACTCATCAGTGTGACTTGTGTAAATATTTATGCAAGGGGATACGTGTTTTGTTGCTTAGACTCAAATTATCACCGTTTCTTTCTTTCTTTTTTTTTTTTTGTTTAGATTTGGCAATGGTGAAAAAACTTCCCAGTTGAGGATAACAGTAGTTTATCAGGATGACATAATGTCAATGAAAGATGAGAGATAGAGGTCTTTGCTTGGTAGCTTTGTATCACTGCAGAGCTGTACTTCCTCCTATCACTAAAGTGTCGAGAACCATAGATACAGAAAGTCTTGATGGGCTTCCTGAACCTGACAGATTTGGGAGCAAATATATTGTTTATATGCATTTTTCCTGAATACATTAAAGATATTTAATCAGGTTCTGGCAGTTGTATCCTACTCACCCACACCACACTGAATAAAAATTACTCTAGGCTTTGGGAGATAATAAGACATCTTACAAAAATGTTATTATTAAATATATATTCCAAAAAATAACATTGAAAACACAAAAAAGGGAACTTGGGTTCTTCAGTCATTAGAATAAAATTTTACAGACAATAAATGTAGTTGATAACCTTTTAATCCAGTTTTACAGAAAGGCACTCTGAAAAATAATTAAAAGTTTTCCAATTTTACTTTGGCACAAAATTCTGTTTGGAAAAATATGAGAAAATTCTGTTTAGACCTCTTAACATAATGTGGATATATATTCGTACAGATGAACCTAGAAGTATAGTCAGAAAATGTAGGCTTTGGTTAAGGAGCTTTGTTGTGTGTCTCCGCTCTAACATGTTTACAAGCTGTGTGATGATCAAAACAAGGGCTATCAATAAAAATTAAATTTTAAATGTTTTTAAAAATAGTCTTCAGCATTTGAAATTAAATAAAATTTCAAAATAAAATTAGAAGTCATAATGACTATTTCCATGTCATAGAAATTTGATAAGGATTAAAGGTAAACTATATATAAATACATAGACTAGAGTATCTAATATCAATTGTTATTAATATTACCCCACGCTTATCTTCTATCTGATCTCATTTAGGTTCCATATGTACATGTACTTTGCTTAATCCTAAAACCTTTTCAATATTCATCTTCAACTCTTGCTTCAGTCTATACATTCTGTAGACAACCTGGACTCTTTTATATTTCAACAAAATGGGAACAATACATTTATTTTATTTAACTCTTTGGCATTCTACTTTGGAATTTATTTTCTATTGCTGAAGATATAGTGAATACAGCACACATACAAAAGCTGATATTGATGACTGAATTCAGTAGGAAGAACAACAATAAAAAAGAAGTCATGAACTTGGGAGTCAATAGTGGTGACAGGGATGGGAGTGGAATTAGAACAGAGGGAATAGTGGATGAAATTAAGCAAAATACATTTAATGCATGTGTAGAATTTTAAAAGGAGAAAAAATATGAAAATGTCTTGTACCAGGGTTCCTGACATATTCTCTTATACAATGTTATTATAATAGACATCCTGTTGCTTTTATTCTTCTATTCCTTCTGATCTAGCCCTTCTCTAAGAATGATAGATCTCCTTGTCAGTAGATCCCAGTCACAGTGTTGACTGGAATTTCCCAAGTCGCTGAAGAGACTTTTTATACACTTAGGTTTCTATCAAGTGCTTCTAATATCCAATCAAAATGGAACATCTGTAGCCTAAATTTAGCAATAATTGGCTTAACCACCCTGTTAAATTTTCATCATTCTGAAGTTTTAAAAAATATCAAACACCTCTTCTTGTTAAGAAATTTCCTCATTCAGTTTATGTAATATTTCCTATTTATATTCTTCTTTGACCTATCAAGATCACTTTTTTCCCTGATCATTGTCTTCTATGAATGCATCGTCAGGCTGTCATGTTAAGTTCTCATTCAGTACCAGACACTTAAATGAAAAATATATCTCCTATAATCATTGCCATAATTCATCAAGACAAATAAGTGCACACTTCTAGCTCCCAGACCCCCATACATTTTATACTTCAAATATGTACCTTTTCACATGTTCTCTGACAGTTTCATTTTCCCCAAAGACGATTGTTTGCTCATCAGTGAAACTTCAGAATCTCACAGAGAACTTGCTACATTCAGATCACAGACTAGAAACAGCTTCATTGTTTACAAATTTTAATTGATTGTCATATGATGTGGGGTAAACTATGTCAAGTTAGAGTTGGGCTCAATAGGCAAGGATGTAGTGATTAATTGTAGATGTTTGTTCTGCCATTAAAAAGGTAGAGGTAACCATAGTACATGTGAAAAGGACACTATTCCAATTTTCATAGCTCCACAGAAAAAAAGTGAATAGTCTTTGAGGAACAGTGTTACTACCTAAAAGATATTAGCCAATTGGAACTATTATTAAATAATTTGAATAAATTAAATTTCTTTTGGAGTCTAAGTTAGCAGTACTATAACTTTTTATGGTAGAACTTCAGGACAATTATAAGCATACTATGATTACAATAGAAAATTCATTATGTGTGATCAAATGCTGTTCAAAATTTTATTTTATAGGTCTTGTTACCATTATATCATTCCTTCCATTTATGATATCTACCACACCAATATGGATCCTGAGATTAAAAGTTATTCCAAGGACACAGTCAATAAGAGAAAATGACAGCCTATAGAATGGGAAAAGATTTTCACAAACCCTACAAGTGACAGAGGACTGATCTCTAAAATATATAGAGAACTCAAGAAACTAGAGTATAAAGCCCTAAATAATCCAATTAAAAAATGGAGTTCAGAACTAAAAAGGGCATTCTCAGTAGAACTACAAATGGCTGAAAGGCACTTGAAAAAGTGCTCAACATCTTTCACCATCAGAGAAATTCTAATAAAAGCAACTTTGAGATACCACTTTACACCTGTCAGAATGGCTAAGATTAAAGACACAGATGACAGTCTATGCTGGAGAGGTTGAGGAGCAAGGGGAACACTCCTCCATTGTTGGTAGGAGTGTCAGCTTGTTCAGCCACTCTGGAATGTAGTATGGTAGTTTTGCAGAAAACTGGAAATCAATCTTCCCAAGGATTCAGCAATACCACTATTGGGCATATACCCTGAAGATGCACCCAAAAGCATTAGCTCAGTTATGTTCATAGCAGCATTCTTCATAATAGCAAGAACCTGGAAACAACTGAGATGCCCCTCAACTGGGGAATGGATTAACAAACTGTGGTACATTTACACAGCAGTAAAAAAAAAAAAAATGATATCCTAAAATATGCAGGCAAATGGATGGATGTGGAGCATATCCTCCTAAATGAGGCATCACAAACCCAGAAAGATAATCAGGGGATGTACTCACTCATTAGTGGACTTTAAACAAAAACCAAAGTACACCCAAGCTGCAAACCACAACCACTGACAAGCTTGGGATCTGAAGCACCTTGGACTGGCATTTTGGAGCCCACTCCCTCCAAAGGAACAACTAACCCAGTCTTTTTTTTCAAGGTTTAACTTTATTATGGCATAAAAGTGACGTGTATTCAGTAGAAACTTTAAATTTTTAATTTTGAAAGTTGATATTTTCCCAGGATACTGATATGAAGTAGAACACCCATCTGGTGCTGGGCAGAAGAAGCAAAGAACAGGTCCAACTTTCTATGTGATAATGAAGATAAACAAATGATTCTCTATAAAAATATTGTGTTCCTGAGCTCTGATATTCACTCCACTAGGTACAATAAATGCACCTTTAAATTATAGAATTTTAATTTACCATGGGCTGGAAAGGTATAAGCAAAACCTTTAAGGGTCAACAGCGTTATCAAATATATTAGTCACTTAGTCTTTGTAAAATTTGTGTTGATATGCAATTACTGCGATGTTAGTCTTATGTTAATTGAGTCATGGGACTACTAGGTAGTTAGCTAAACATCCCTTTGGATGTCTCTGTAAGATGTTTTACAGTGAGGTTTGAATTTTAGTTTGGGGCCTAAAAAACTCTATTGACATTCCTAAGCAGAGTGTTCCTTTCTTTCAAGTTGAAAACATGACTAAAACAAAATATTGTAAGAAAGCCTGTTCCTAATCTTACTGTTAAGCTGGAACATTGATTTTCTGTACATAGTCTAGAATTGATATGATTGGCTCTGCTGATGGTTCAACTTCCCATCTCTAGAGATCTTGGGATTACTTGGCCACCATAAGCATGTGCTGACCCTGTCTTTGTATTGGGATGAGGAAAGCAGACTTGCCTGGAGTGGATGCTGGACCTAGCCACCTTGGGACCTCTTGTCCTGTCTGGGGAGGGGATGGGGGGATAGGGAGAAGAGAGAATGACTAGGAGGGGTCAGGAGGGGGAAGGGAGTTTGAACAAGGGTTTACATGGATAAAAAAAAATGAGACTTTATACTATAAAAATAAAAAAGAAGTTCTTCCAATATTTTTGTAGGAATTGTAACCCATGACATCTACATATATATGCAAACAGTAATTTAAATTATGGATAAGTTCTTGAAATAAAAACAAAAATGTGTTTTGCAATTTTGGGATATTATATATCCCTCACAGATAATATGCAGCAACATAGCTAGAACAGCTACTGGGGAAGGGGTGAGGTAGGTTATTAACTTGGGTCAAGGAACAGGAAAAAGAGTCATGAGGGTACATTTATTCTGAGGAGAACATCATCCACTCAGAACTGTACGCTTGAGATATACTCAATACTAAATTAGTGTTCACATATAAGTGAATAAATTAAAGGCCAGCAGTAGATAGACGATTTACTTTGTAACCTCAATAAATACAAACTGGAAGCTTAAATGCTTTCCACCAGATGGCGATGATGTGAGATAAGGGCAAAATTGTAACCCTACAAACAACCAAGCAACCAAACATACTAGGAGAGCAAAGCAATAAACCAAAAAAGAACAGGTTACAAAGAAATAATGATTATTTGTGTCACATTTACTGCTTTATGAGTGTGTAGTGCTGTATTTAACTGTAACTGTATATTGCACTAAGTCCTTTTTCTGCATTGATCTTTTTTCTTCATTATTACTTTGTAGTGAAATAGCTATATTCAAAATTAATCTTAGCCATATAGAAACCATAAAACATAAAAAATAACATAAGTAAAATATTTTCATACATTTCCATATTTTATGTGTTTTATATGCATTTCTTAGATACTTGATGCTACATTTGTAAGTAAGGTTACTTGGGAACAACAGTCAAAATATCTACCTACAGAAAAATCTATCGATTCTATTGAACCTGTCACACATCATACACTAAACCTCCTTATAAATATTCATCCTGTTAGGAAAGGACTAATAATAGTAGATTATTGCCAATCTTTTCGTTCAAAGACTTTTAAAAGATTAAAACAAAACAAAACAACGAACATCATTAGAGCTCAGCAATCCACATACACATGGCAAATAAAGTACGTCTTCGGAACTTAAGTTAATCCTGAATTAGAAACATTGAAACAAGCAAACAACAACAAAAACCCATTGATTTTTCTGACAGATAAAAACAAAGAAATGATTTATGATAAACGATATACTGTGGCACTTACCCTTTTCTAATGTTATTATTCAGAGAGAAAGGCTTTTCAATTTCTTGCCCTCTATTGGCCATTAGAACATAAAAAAGATGGAAATATTGCGGATAGTAATGAAGGGAATCTAAGTAGTTTAGTGTGGCAGTATTTTCACATTTCTGATAGCAGTTGATCCTTATTATATCCTCCTGATATAAGTTCAGTGTAGTGCAATGTATGAACAATGTGGTTTGTTTTCTTAATTTCTAACCTAAAGGAAATGACTTTCTGAGAATCTATGATACATATCCATTAAGATCCATAAAACATACTTTATGTGATAAATACAAATAATTATGTCATTCTAAAAAATAAGTTGGTCTCAGCTTTACCTAGATTAATGCAAGTTACAAATACTGACATGCGTTTTGACAGTTAATAATGTTTTCTCTGATTTAATGGTGGTGCTAAAATAAAATGATCATATACATTCTAGTCTTTACAGAAAAGAAAATTGAACTTTTTGTTTAATAACATTTCTCTTCTTCCGTGCACATATCACCCCAGTAGATGCCTTTTAGATCAGTAGGAATGACTAAGAAAATAACACATGAGATCTCAAGTTTTAACTTTTAGCTTTCTGATCCTTTATATTTTAGCTTAGATAAATCCATTCACTAAGTAATGGTGCTGGGTGAACATAAAAGTACATTTACAGTGTTTATGTCAGTTCACAGATGATAAATTCAGGTTTTTGTCCCTAGCCCTTCTAGCCTTACCCTACACACTTTCCTTGAGTAATCTCATCTATCCCCGGTGTAGCTTGCTTTAAGACACTAATGTGATCAAACCTGCATTTATCCCTAGCCTCAATCTATCTTAAACTAAAAGAAACATGCATCTCCATTGACCTGTTGGAAGATCAGTTTGCTGTTATACCAGCATCTTAAATGTAACATAGTCAAAATAAGGATTACCTTCTTCCTTTCCAGATTCACAGCCTTTCTTATCAACGTGATTGATCATCCTCACAGTTTCCAAAACTTGGAATGTTAGACCACCATTCAGTTCAAGTCATATCACTTTCATTATATAAACATATCTTGAGTATTTCTCTTCAATTTTTAGGTGTGATATTTTTTTCTCACAATGTCATATTTTCTTGGTGGTAATTTTGTGACCTCATAGATTCTAATCCTCCAAATTTAGTTATAATCTACTCTTAAACTACCTAGATATTTACAATTCTCTTGTGCACTCTCATTATAAAATTTATAAACCAAGATTCCATTACCTAATAATTCACTATTATCCATAGTGATATCTTAAGACCACCATTAAATGAATGAAACTATAAATAATGATGCAACATATTATACATACATATGAAATAGGAATGATTAAAAAGATAGATTGGTGAATGTACTCTAATCCAAAAGTCAGCTGTTAATCTCAAAATATTTTACATGAGTATGGATTTTTGCTTATTGATACAAATGTAAGGTCAATTTTATTATACTATATATATTTTCTACTCTTGTTTAAGTTATGATTTTTTATAATTCATTTAAAATTAGGATAAATAATTAAAAATATAAATTATGGTCATCTATGGTAACCAATCTTATAGTCATGTTTATTTTTATAAACATAGAAAAATATATTGCAATTAGATAATCTTCAAACACTTCTAAAACCTACAAAATACGACATACTGAAAGGCACATGAAAAAAATGCTCAATATCTTCAGCCATCAGAGAAATGCAAATCAAAACAAATTTGAGATACTACCTTATACCTGTCAGAATGGCTAAGATCAAAAACACAGAAGACAGCCTATGCTGGAGAGGATGTAGAGCAAGGGGAACACTCTTCATTGTTGGTGGAAGTGTAAGCTTTTTCAGCCACTCTGGAATGCAATATGGCAGTTTCTCAGAAAACTGGGAATTAATCTCCCCAAGGATCCAGCAATACCAATATTGGGCATATATCCTAAACACACACATTCAGATCCCAAAAGCATTAGCTTAACTATGTTCATAGCAGCATTATTCATATAACAATCACCTGGAAACAACTCAGATGCCCCTCAACTGAGGAATGGATTAACAAACTGTGGTACATTACACAATGGAGTACTACTCAGCAGTAAGAAAGAATGATATCCTAAAATATGCAGACAAATGGATGGATTTTGAGAATATCCTCCTGAGCAAGGTATCACAAACCCAGAAGGATAAACAGGGGATATGCTCACTCATTAGTGGACTTTAAGCAAAATCATTCTTATTTCATTGTAAGATGATGGCTAAATGAAGTGATTTAAATCACACACACACACACACACACACACACACACAAACCTTCTGGTTTGACAGTAGAAGGGTTGCTTAGCAATAATTTGTGGTGGCCATAGTGCATCCATGGGCATTAGCTGTGACCTTGTGTGTTTTCTTCATCTGTAACTGAGCCTAACCTGGTTTGAATAGCTTTAGATTTTATTTTTTTATGTTTCATGTATTTTAAATAAAAGAGAAGTTTTATTTCTGTATGAGTTTTTTTAAGCTACTTTGGATTTCTTGCTTTTTTATATAAAGTTTGATATTAATTTTCAAAAAACAATAAAAGAAAGAAAAATCATAAAAAATTTAAAAACTTAAACTTTTCTAGGCAATAAAACAAGTCTGCTTCTGACAACACCAATCTACTTAAAAAAAAGATAATAAAAAACCTCCATATAAAATATACTTTTTTGTAACAACAATTAGCCACTAGACAAAAACTATTCTTATTTTAACTATTTAACAATATACTATATAAACTAAACATACAAGACCAATAAGACAATAACCTCCAAACTTTAACAAAACAAGTCAAAATCGTCCTTCAAGTTCCTACTTAAAAAAAAAAAACCTTACTAAACATTCTTCAAAAAACACAACAATTAACAAACTATACTGAAATAGACAAAACAGTCTTTCAGATTTCCTACTTCACTAAAAAAATATGCCAAACTCTAGGCCTTTGACCTAAAGATAAATGCCCCACCATTTTACAAAAGACTTTAAATACTGTCCTGACAAACAGTTGAAATCTCTGATATTTATAGATTTTGAAAGTTACTTATTCTTCCTGTTTACTCAAATAGCATTGTATCCTTCTATAGTCCTTAATATAATTTAAAATTAAAGTTATAATTTTCTTTAATTATTATTAAAATATATTGAATAGTGGTTTCTAAGAAAACTGGGAATCAATCTCCCCAAGGATCCAGCAATACCACTACTGGTCATAAACCCTAAAGACGCACATTCACAGCCCAAAAGCATTAGCTCAGCTATGTTCATAGCAGCGTTATTAGTAATAGCAAGAACCTGGAAATAACTGAGATGCTCCTCAATTGAGGAATGGATTAACAAACTGTGGTATATCTACACAATGGAGTACTACTCAGCAGTAAGAAAAAATGATATACTAAAATTTGTAGCAAATGAATGCATTTGGAGAATATCCTCCTGAGCGAGAAAACCCAGAAAGATAATCAGGGGATGTATTCACTCATTAGTGGACTCTAAACAAAAAATCAAAAAGCAAAGCATGTCCAAGCTGCAAACCACACCACTGAACAGCTTGGAATCTGAAACACCTTGCACCAGCACCTTGGACCCCACTCCCTCTAGAGGAACACCTGACTCAGTCTTGTTCGGTGAGAAAAGCAGATCTGCTGTGAATGGATGATGAACTAAGCCACTTTGGGACCTTGGGACCTCCTGCCCTTGCTGGGGAGGAGATAAAGTGGTGTGGAGAAGAGAGAGTTCCTGGAAGGGGTAAGAAGGGGAAGGGAGTTTGAACAAGTGTATACATGGATAAAATATATGACTTTATTCATAATAAAAAAGGAAAAAATCACCAATGAAAGATGATCCAGGGCTGGAAACATAGCTCCGCAGTATAGAGCATTCTTGCTACATATATGTCCTGGGTATTGACCTCCAGTACCATTGTAGAAATTTTTTCAAAATAAATTTTTTTTAAAACTGAGCCAAGTTGACTAAGTACCAGGTTGGTATTAGCTTTGCTGGACCAAATAATCTCCTGGTCAAGGAACTAAGGTAAAACTACAACTTTCACATTTTAACTTTTATAATGAACTGATATAGACTGAACAAGTGCTTATTATGTTGTTAATAGCACTTTAACTTTCGACCCTTCCTCTTCCAAATACAATTTTCACTAGTGGGATTTATAGAATCATCATTTATAAATCATCACACAAATAAAATGACTCTTATCCACACATTTTGATTATGTTGCCAGATCATTGGAAGATGAATTTGTTTTTGTTTGAGAGGGGAGACTTCTTTGTTATGAATTCTGTGACTGGCTTTATCATGCTTTCTGTGTTGTTATGATATAGGATTGAGTTCATGAGTACTATCATGTTTTATGTCTTAGTGCTTCACCAGCACTTTTATGAACACTGTTTCCATTGAGCTTCTTCTTAGAAAAAGCTCGGTTTTCTTGCAACCAAAGCCTGTTTCTGGTGTGCCCACTTTTATTAGCCTCCTCACATCTGCTATAACTGCCTTAGTGATTCTTTTTTATTATGAATAAAGTCATATTTATTATCAGTGTATATCCTTATTCAAACTCCCTTCCCCCTCCCACACCTTCCAGTCACTCTCTCTTCTCCGCATCTCTTTATCTTAGTGATTCTTATCAGCAGAAGCAACCCTCTCCAGCAACTTGTGTACTTTTCAGTCTAAAATTATTTTTGAATCTGTATCCCCACTCCAAACTTTTAGCAAATAACCTTTTATTACTTATTTCTTAAAGTAAGTCTTCCTGTAGGTTCAATACTTTCTGGCACAACACATTCCCAAGAGTCAGAACAAATTTTCTGTTCCTGTCTTTTGCTCCAAATTTGATGCATTTTCTCTCTTTACTAAGCACTTACCATGCATCTTGGCTGTAACTTAAGCAATTTCATGTGTAACTTCAAAACTAGTGTGAATTTCTTTTTCTTTCTCCATAAGTTTATAGATTCATTCTTACTGTAGTTCTTAGCAACTTCAGCATACGATGTTTTTCTTAAAAAATTAAAATCAAGACCTCTCACTTTTTCATTTGAAGGATATCATTTATAGTTTTGATTCAGCATATATAGTTTACAACATGTTACTCTTGAGTTTTTGAGTATTTAAATAGATTACTTGAATACAAGCCTCATAATACCACCCAGTTGCTTCAGTGATTAAAGGGAAGATATCACATATAATATAAATGGATTGAGCAAAGTGATGATTTCTACCTGAAGTGGGACAAAGATGGTGGTCAGAAAACATAAGTAGGTTAGTAAGAATAATTTGTAATCAAAAACTTACAAATAGTTTACTTATTAAATTTTTCTTTTATTATTTTTCTGTACCTTGGTTATGTAACTAAACCTCTTTGGAAAGTAAAGTCATGCATGGGGAGGCTATTGCAAATGCACTTATCAGAAAATTGTACTGATTCGTTTTTGCAGCTACTTTATCTACCACCAATGAGTTTTCAACAAACAGTCAGTTTTCACCTCCAACATGGGAATCAAGGTCTGGCTATTATTAAGTACTAAATAAAAGCTACTTGCTTAAAATACTCTACTGAAAGGAAGTTAGCATGATATTAGAGAAGAAAAACTGCTCTCATCCTAATTTCTTTTGACCATACATACTTCACAGAAACAAAATATGAGGCTGACCATCTCAATACAGAGTTGGCAAAACATACTTTTAGAGCCAGAATCAAGTGTACTCTTTATTTAAACTCACAAAATCAACCATTTTATAGTATTAGCTCACAACTTACAATTATGAGTTTAACTTCTATAAAGACAAATTTGCAAAGAAATATTTTAATGGGTCTATACAGCTCTTAAATAGTAATAGAGATTCCAAATATTGATGAGAATATAACTTATCAGTAGTAAGTTAGATTTAGTTTGCATAAATATAAGTTATCTTAATCTGAAGACATGGCAGAAAAAATAAATTATTTGAAGACAGGTACAAAACTTTTCAAGATCTATTGAATCATAGATGAATAATGCAGTTGATAATTGCAAATGTGAATGTACATTTACCTGTTAGTATACATTGAAACATTGATTCCATTTAAAGTATTTTTAAATGCAAGATTTTAGTAATAATTTAGAAGTTAGTGAGTTTAATTTGTAACATTGTATTTGAAGTAGTGCAGCTTACAAATATGCTATCACATAATTCACTAATAAGACAATCATTGTCCTATATGATATGTGAATTTTACAGGAAAACAAGAGCAGTAAAGAAATCATAATCCTAATCCTCATTGGGTATACAGTATGGAAAGAAATATCCATAATGTGATCGACAGATACAAATGGAATATCCTTACATGTCTTGGAAGAAGAGATTTTCTACACAAAGCAGAAGTTTGGTAGTATAGTGACAGTGCAAGAGAGTTGAGAGTAAAGGATGCTTTGAAGTTAGACTGTGAATGACAGTTGAACAGGAATAAAGGGAAACAGCCAAGACAGGAATTCCAAGAGTTTGGATAGGCATCAGAAGATGTAGTTGGATGGCAGGTTGCCTACTCAGCCTGCATAAGGCACCCAGCTCAGTCTTTTGCATCTCTTCTTTCCCCAAATCTGCTGCCAAGAAATATGCAACAACATAGCAAAAGGGTGAAGGGAGATGTCGGGACTCACAAGTAGATCACTTAGATTTTATAGATAGCTACTGATAGCTATGGTTTTACCAGAGGCCATGGGAGTGTACAACAGGTGACAACTAGTTTTTGGCAGGTTGACCCACCAGAAGAATGACTTCCTGATGGAAAGTCCCTCCTGGCAAGGCCTTGGAGTCATTGAATGCTAATTACTGGTTGTTTTCTGTCTGTAATTTTCTCATGTGTCATTATTTTACCTCACTGAAGAGATTAGCTTCTGGATTCTTTCTATAACTCATTAGTAGTGTATTTTACATTTTGGGGCACAAATACATTGGGGTGGTCAGGAAGATGATATCTCATTGGTCTGTATAGTTTTCATGTATGGACAATATGCTAAGATGTTCTTCATGGCTGGATCTGTTGTTCCACAAAGACTGTAAGACACTTAAAAGCCTGATTTGTACCCTTAACTCAGACTAACACAAGAAAATAATTTCTTCCCAGTCTAAGACAAGTTACATACATTTTGCTAATCTGAAACTTCAAAACATACTAGACTGAATATTTCTCTAAATAAATCATAAGTAAAACGCTACAAAGATGTACAAGGTCAGAGTCACAGATGTCTAACCAAGGTTATCAACACAAAACAGATTAAAACACTATGTCAATCCCAACCAAGGTTATTAACAAAAAGCAACCTAAGAAACATTGACAGTTCTTTGCTTGATAGTCTGTCTGATAAGACCTGAATCCTTGTACAGGTCTCTCTGCTGTTTGTCTCACTGGACACTGGGTTAATGGCTTCAGGTCACAGTCATATACCAGGAACCTTAAAATGGGCATTGCTATGGTTACTTGTCTCCCTCAGATGGCTTTTTAAATTATTATTACAAAAATTTTGTTGTAAATGTGTGTAGGGAGATAGAGGTACAGCCAGAGAGGGAGAAGAAGAGAGAATGAGGAAGGAAGAATTAGAGCTGAAATTATTTAGAACTAGGGTAGAATGGTAAAACAATAAAGAGACATGACCAGAATATCATGTGTGAGTTATTCAGTTAACCCTCAGATTAGAAATATCCTAAGTACTCTTCACTTCATTGTAGCTTCTGACCTGAATACTGAAGGTGGTCTTCCTAGTGGGACACTAAAAGCCCTCAGTGAGATTTGTTTTTGAAATCTCAGTGAAATACTGAGTGCATTGGAGAGCCATTTTGCTAGATGAAGCCATATGTTAGTTACACAGAAATTTTGGTGGCTGGCTAAAAGAAAGGCAAGCATGAACTAGCTGATTTCCAATAATACAAACATGCTTGGAATTGTGGGTATTGGAATGATTATCTTCCTTTTAGTTATACTGAATTTAGAGTATTTGATATGTTATTAATTTAGAAATGTCCAGCATGTAACTTAACATTTCTGACTAACTTATAAAAGATGTTAGGACAGAGTGGAAATGTAATTTGGAAATTACCTAAACATATGTGATCACTAAAAAAAGTTGAGCAAAATAATTCAAATCAATCATACAGGCATCCAAATTCTCCAGTGGGCATTTTACAAGTGTAAAGTGATAGGCCCCAGGTTTTCTAAGGTGGGTTCTGAAAATTTCAGTGGTTATTGATTCTCAGTTAATGCTAATGCTACTGAGTCAGGGGTACAATGAGGATCACTGTCCCAGATAGATAAACTTGTTTTAAAATAATCTCAATATGTCTTACCCCTAACAAATAATATATATCAATGTCAGCATAATTTTGTATGCAGTTGATAGAAATTACTAAAATAAGAAATTATATCTCTATATTCCTGAAATTGTTAGAAACTGTTATGCTTTTCCTTAATTGAGAGACAATGATAGCTGAAGAACAGGCTGCAAAGTACATCTGTGCATTTCCTAGAAGGACCTCTCACTATTCTTCATTTCCCTTTTAGCTACATTGCAAAATGTGTCTACAGTCTTTCCATAAACTTTCTAGGCCCTTGTTTGGTGTCTCTATGAGCCTGGTTCACTTTTTAATAGCTGAATATTTATTTGAGACTCCTGTCCCATATGGGCAATGGCTTGAAAAGCACTTAGCTGTTTACTTTACGTCTTACTATAAATTATTTAATCCTTCAGTCTGTAAGTGGCTATTTGTAGGATTAGACAATTTCTGAAAGCTCTGATAAGAGGATTGCTGCATCCAAATTCATGCATAATCCGTAAAAAGCACATGTTACCTACAACCTCAGCTGGGCTCTCATGTGGAACAGATTCACTAAGCATATGTAAGCAGTAGGAATTATTAACCAGTTAGCATCAGCAAATTTGTTTTTGATACATAGGTTTATGCATATAAACATTCCCTAATGAGAAACAATATTAGTTATAAAAATCCAATAAAAACCTACCTTGAGTAGATTTCTCCACTTCTTTCCTCTTTCTACTCTGGCTATTGTAATTCCTTCTCAGCTCTTGGTTATACTCATGCAGTGTTTCCCTGGAGTTAAATGACTGTCTTGGTTTGCTCCCATCTTCACTCTCATCAGAAGAACTGGTATAAGTTAGATCCATTTCATGCTTGACTTTGGACAGAGGCTGATAAGGTTTGCAGTCTGTTTGCTCCATCTCTGATTAAGCAAGCTCAGTTTCATGAAAAAGGGATAAAGAAGATTTTTTCTTTCTTTTTTTTTTTAACGAAAGCAGTCCTGGAAGAGAGAGAAAAACAGGAGTCTTTTTAGATTTGTCCTTTTGCGAGGAAACACATCTGGCAGATTCACAATTGGTCTGCTAATACTATCAAAGGAGTGAAGTAAAAGACAAAGTCGATGACATGAAGCTTGCCGGAGGCACTAATATCACTGTGTGCTCCATGCATACATTGTCAAGCATTTAGGAGGAAGCTAGAGGTTGTAATATCAGAAAATGCTCAAAGTAAAAGAAGGACACCTTATAAAAATATTTGCATTGGAATGGAAACAGAGGGCAATGCTGCTGTGGAATTAGAGTGTGTTTTTAATGTTAAAGACAGTGGCTAGATTAGAAAACACTATGAGATTTGGAAGTGGCCAGGTGTATAAATATCAACCTTGCATAACTCACATTTAAAATGAAACTAGTGAGAAAACCACATTCTCAAAGAACATTTCTTTGCCTCTGGTTTAAGATTACATTTTAGGATGAGAAGGAAGAGGCAGCTACCAGAGCTCATGAAATAGACTGTGCTTTGGAGGACTGAGCTTCTTGTGTCCATATTGTGCCACAGGCTTGGACAGCATGTCTAATGGTTTATGTGGTGGTAAATTTTTGTTTTAGTACTGAGATAATCTACATTTCTAGTTACTTGACTATATACTGGTATAGGAACAGTAGGATCTAAATAGGGTTTAGAAACAGCAATATTGAGTTTCATGATAAATCAATGAAAGACAACCCTCCTCTGCACCCCCATAAGGCTGAGCTAGGAGCTTTGAGGCTCTTAGGGCTAGTAAAGACATGAGTTGCCCTACTTATCACAGACAGTTTGAGATCAAGTGCCATTTAAAATGGCAAAGTCCCCTGAAATATTTAAAGTCCTGAATTTTTTTTTAAAAAAAACTCAC
This sequence comes from Sigmodon hispidus, assembly GCA_004025045.1. Taxonomy (NCBI): domain Eukaryota; kingdom Metazoa; phylum Chordata; class Mammalia; order Rodentia; family Cricetidae; genus Sigmodon; species Sigmodon hispidus. The sequence continues at coordinate 49,416 of PVIH01015205.1, forward strand.
TCCTTAACATTTATTTTTTCATTATTTTTGTCCACTGCAAAAAGTCTGCAACCTGTTACTTTCATGCAATGCTTAAATATTTGGTTTTAAATTATGTATTGAAATGAATGGATTTGGAGAATATTCTCCTGAGCGAGGTATCACAAATCCAGAATGATAAGCAAGAGATGTACTCACTCATTAGTAGACTTTAAACAAAAAGCTAAGCATGTCCCAGCTGCAAACCATAACCATTGAACATCTTGGGATTGAAACACATTAGATTGGCATCTTGGAGCCCATTCCCTCCAGAGGAACACCTGACCCAGTTTTGATAGTGGGGTGAGGAAAGATGCTTGGAGTGGATGCTGAACTAAGCTACCTTGGGATCTTGGGACCTCCTGCCCTTGCTTGGGAGAAGTGATGGGGAGAAGAGAGAGTGACTGGAAGGGGTGAGAGGGGGAAGGAAGTTTGAACAAGGGTATACATGGATAAAAATATGACTTCATTCATAATAAAAAAATCAAAAAATATGTATTGATTCCTTCATTTTCTTCATCACTTCACTCAGTTTGTTTATTTGTAATTTTTATACAGTGTTCCACTTTTTATCCTAAGATGGCCTGGAACTCACTACATAGTCCAGGCTGGCCTCAATTTTACCAATCCGGTACCTTAGCCTCTCCAGTACTAAGATTCCTAGTGGGAAACTCCATGTTTATTTTCTATAGGCATTTTTGATGCATGGCCTTCTTATGTAGCCCAGCCTCATCTCAAACTCATGATCCTCCTACCTCAGTAACACAAAGGCTTAGATTACTTCTGCAGAGCCACCAAGAATGGATCTACTTATATATTTTCAAAGAAACCTATTAACATGTAAGCCATGGCTCCTATATCATATATAGCACCTCACAATTTAGAATCTTTATAAAATTTATGGTGTACCACAGTTTGTTAATCCATTCTTCAGTTGAGGGAAATCTAGGTTGTTTCCAGGTTCTTGCTATTACAAATAATGCTGCTATGAACATAGTTGAGCTAATACCTTTGGAGTGTGAATGTGCCTCTTTAGGGTATATACCCAGAAGTGGTATTGCTGGGTCCTTGGGGAGATTGATTCTCAATTTTCTGAGAAACCTCCATATTGTATTCCAAAGTGGCTGAACAAGCTTACAC